>JAENJI010001567.1:0-12419 GCA_018901935.1 Pugionium cornutum | reverse complement strand
CTCATGAAGTAGCAACACCCCTCAACAAATTCCAGGATGTATTTCCAGAGGAGATACCAGCAGGCCTGCCTCCTTTACGTGGCATAGAACATCAGATTGATCTAGTGCCCGGAGCAGCCCTGCCCAACCGGCCAGCCTACCGGATGAGTCCAGAGGAGTCCAAGGTGCTTGAGAAGCAAGTCAAGGAGCTCCTGGAGAAGGGATATGTTCGAGAGAGCCTCAGTCCATGTGCTGTACCAGTGCTACTAGTGCCCAAGAAGGATGGGACTTGGCGCATGTGCGTGGACTGCCGAGCAATCAACAACATCACAGTCAATTATAGGCATCCAATACCGCGACTGAATGACATGCTAGATGAGCTGAGTGGAGCCACGGTCTTCTCAAAGATAGACCTCAAAAGTGGATACCACCAGGTAAGAATGAAGGAAGGTGATGAGTGGAAGACTGCTTTCAAGACAAAGCAAGGGCTCTACGAGTGGACAGTCATGCCATTCGGCTTGACTAATGCCCCAAGCACCTTCATGCCTTATGAACCAAGTTCTTAGGGCGTACATCAGTAAGTTTGTAGTTGTTTACTTTGATGACATACTTGTTTATAGTAAGTGCCTCTGAGACACCTCACACATCTTGAGATGGTCCTTAAAACCCTTCGACAAGAAGAGCTTTATGCCAATCTCAAGAAGTGCACCTTTTGTACTGATAAGCTTGTCTTTTTAGGTTTTGTTGTGAGTTCACAGGGCCTACAGGTTGATGAGGGGAAGATTCGAGCCATACAAGAATGGCCAACACCAGGGAACATCAGCCAAGTGAGGAGCTTCCACGGACTGGCCAGCTTCTATAGGAGATTCGTGCCCAACTTCAGCAGTATTGCCTCACCACTGACGGCAGTAGTGAAGAAGAACGTGGGATTCAGCTGGGGAGAAGCTCAGGAGAAGGCATTCCAGGCCTTGAAGGACAGCCTGACACACGCACCAGTGCTGGTCCTTCCTGACTTCAACAAGACGTTTGAAGTGGAGTGTGATGCCTCTGGAATAGGCATAGGAGCAGTGCTAACTCAAGGAGGGAGACCAGTGGCATACTTCAGTGAGAAGCTAGGTGGTGCCTCACTGAACTACCCCACTTATGACAAGGAGCTCTATGCCCTTGTCCGAGCATTGGAGACTTGGCAGCATTACTTGCTGTCCAAGGAGTTTGTGATCCACACTGATCACGAGACTCTCAAACACCTCAGAGGGAAAACCAATCTCAAGAGGAGACATGCCAGGTGGATGGAGTTCATAGAAACCTTCCCGTACATCATCAAGTACAAGAAGGGCAAAGACAATGTGGTAGCCGATGCACTATCAAGGAGGTTTGCCTTGATATCAACCATGGAGGCAAAGGTCCTAGGATTCGAGCACATCAAGGATCTATACAAGGATGATCCTGACCTTGCTGAGAGCTACAAGGAGTGTAGCACAGGAGTCATGGCAAATTCTACATCCATGAGGGATTCTTGTTCCGAGAAAGAAGGCTGTGCATACCACAGGGATCACTAAGGGAGCTTATCTTCCCAGAAGCTCATGGAGGAGGACTCATGGGCCACTTTGGTGTCGACAAGACTCTAGCAGTGGTCAAGGAGCACTTCTACTGGCCACACATCAAGAGGACAGTAGAAGCACATTGTGCAAGATGCATTACTTGCAAGAAGGCAAAGTCCGAGTGCAACCTCACGGGTTGTATCTCCCACTGCCCATACCAACACATCCATGGGTGGACATCTCGATGGATTTTGTTCTAGGTCTGCCAAGATCAACCACAAAGATGCAATCTTTGTAGTGGTGGACAGATTCTCCAAGATGGCACATTTCATCCCATGTGCCAATGTCAATGATGCAACACAAACAGCTGAGCTGTTCTTCAGGGAGATAGTACGGCTTCATGGAGTGCCAAGGACCATCGTATCAGATAGGGACACCAAGTTCCTCAGCCATTTCTGGAGGACCCTTTGGAGAAAACTAGGCACGAAGCTACTCTTCTCAACCACTTGCCATCCTCAAACCGATGGCCAAACTGAAGTTGTCAACAGGACCCTATCAACTCTTCTCAGAACAACACTAGGGAAGAACCTAAAGACTTGGGTGGAGTGCCTGCCATTCATTGAGTTCGCCTACAACCGAGCCGTGCACTCAGCAACCAAGAAGACCCCATTTGAAGTGGTATACGGCTTCAACCCTCTCACCCCATTGGAGCAAACACCACTGCCACCAGCTGAGATGACCAACCTCAATGGAGCATCCAAGGCAGAGTTCATAAGGAGATTACACCAGAGGGTAGCACAAAACTTGGAGAAGAGGACCGGACAGTACGTGACTCATGCCAACAAGGGAAGAAAGGAGGTGATCTTTCAACCAGGCGATTGGGTGTGGCTACACCTCGGCAGGAGAGGTTCCCAAACCTAAGGAGTTCCAAGCTAGCACCAAGAGGAGATGGACCATTCAGAGTGCTCGAGAGGATCAACAACAACGCCTACGGGATCGAGCTTCCAGGTGAGTTTAATGTGTCCAATACGTTCAATGTTACTGACTTGGCCCCTTTCCATGCAGATGATCCAGTTTTGAGGACAAAACCTACTGAAGAGGGAGGGAATGATGAGGACATCAGGTCGTACATCCAGCCAGGAGACCAGACTGGCCGACCAGGAAGCTTGCCCGAGACAGCAGGACCATCTGGCGCGCCTGCCGGACCAGACAGTACCGCCGGACCCTCGACCTATAGGACCAGACCGGTCAACATCGCCGGCGGAGAGGCCCAAGCTTCCGGCACACTTGGTGGGGACGTGAATGACACCGCCGGTCCCCTGATGACACCGCCGACTCCGGGATCAACTTGGCCGGTCCTGAAGTCATTCCGGCCAGTACCGCGCACAATCCAGCCGGTACAGGCCATCCAGCCGAGTACACGCACACTTCCACTTCTACACAAGAGGACTCGGACCAAATGAGCTACCAGCTCCAGGACATGCACTTAGAGGAAGTATCTACACCAGTGGTACCTCCAGGAGCAATGACAAGAAGCAGATCAAGAGCACTCTTCCACAAATTCAGCTTATGGGTCGACAAGCTTCTAGAGGAAGAGCAGCTAAGGACAATGGGCCAGAAGAGCAAATTAGAGTCCAAAGGCTTCTCAACAACACAAGGAACATCAGAGACTTGGGCTTTAGTGGCAAGAGAGGTCAGGGCCCAAAGATATTTAACCCTACTCCAAGTCGAAGACTAGGAGCAAGGCGCGTGCATGCCACAAGGACGGCCACCTTCCATTTCTTGGCCGTGAGGTGAGTTAAGGTAAGTTTACATTCGAATATATGCCTCTTTCTGTTTTGCAGGGTAGGATCTAGTTGCTTTACATTTTTGAGTCAAAAACATTTTAGGAATAGGTCCTTTTTCGGTTATGCACTTTTGTATCTTTTCCTTTTGTGCACTTTTGTAAACTTTCCTTTTATTTGTTTGAGTCGACCCTAGAAGGTCAAGCTGTCGAGCATATTAATAAGGCTCCTTCCAGCATTGTAGTTCGACAACCTTTTGATTATTAATAAAGTAGAACTTTTCCCTACAAGTTTTCTCTCTAAGAATCTTGTCGCTTAGAACCTAGTTGAGACCAGCCCTCCTAGCTCTAAGTTTGTGATTTATCACGAGGTTCATCACCCCTCGTGTGGTTCACTTCACCCTTCCATCGTTTACCAACCAGAAAACCCCTATCCAGAAGCCTAAGGTTGAGTTTCTCACCTAATCTTCTACAAACAGCCCACGCGCATACATCCTTGAATCAAGGCTTGTATCATCAAGGGAGTGCCCAAACAACCGGGTCATGGTGATTACGGAGGCTGGAGAGTATGAGTCCCAAGATGAAGAGGACTATGAACCAGAAGGAGAATACAGTGACATTGAGTACCCTGATGTGGGGGAAGTGCTGGTCACTAGACGCAATCTCAGTGCAATGGTTGATCCCTCAGAGACCATCCAGAGGGAGAACATCTTCCACAGCCATTGCACCATCAAGGGCAAGGTATGTAACCTCATCATAGATGGTGGTTCTTGCACTAACGTTGCTAGTGCATATATGGTTGATAAGTTAGGTCTAGAGAAGACAAGGCATCCTCAACCATATAGACTGAGATGGCTGGATGACAAAGTGTAGCTCAAGATCCATGAGCAACTCACTGTGCCATTCAGTGTGGGCAAGTACCAAGACCAAGTCGTGTGCGACGTGGTGCCCATGCAAGCAGGCCATCTTCTGCTAGGAAGGCCATGGCAGTTTGTCAAAGAGACCAGGCATGATGGCCGAACAAATCTCTACACTTTTGTGCATGACAAAAGAAAGGTCAGCCTAGCTCCTCTCACACCTACCCAGGTACATGAGCTTCAACAATAAATGAGTAAGGAAAAGAAGCTCATTAAATCTAATTTTCTTATTCAACCAAGTCATGTCCGGAGAGCTTTAGCCTCGAAGGATCTAATGCTACTAATGGTTTTGAAAGAAGTGTTGAATGTAGAGAAAGAACAAGTAGAGCTACCTCATGAAGTAGCAGCTGTCCTCAACAAGTTCCAGGATGTGTTCCTGGAAGAGATACCAGCAGGCTTACCTCCCCTACGAGGCATAGAGCACCAGATCGACCTCGTGCCCGGAGCAGCCCTGCCCAACCAGCCAGCCTACCGGATGAGTCCAGAGGAGTCCAAGGAGCTTGAGAAGCAAGTCAAGGAGCTCCTGGAGAAAGGCTATGTTTGAGAGAGCCTCAGTCCATGTGCCGTACCAGTGCTACTAGTGCCCAAGAAAGATGAGACTTGGCGAATGTGCGTGGACTGCCGAGCAATCAACAACATCACAGTCAAGTACCGGCATCCGATACCACGGCTGGATGACATGCTAGATGAGCTGAGTGGAGCCACGGTCTTCTCCAAGATAGACCTCAAGAGTGGATGCCACCAGGTCAGGAGGAATGAAGGTGATGAATGGAAGACTGCTTTCAAGACAAAGCAGGGGCTCTACGAGTGGACAGTCATGCCATTCGGCTTGACTAATGCGCCAAGCACCTTCATGCGCCTTATGAACCAAGTTCTTAGGGCGTACATCAGTAAGTTCGTTGTAGTTTATTTCGACGACATTTTAGTTTACAGTAAGTGTTTAAGAGATCACCTTACACATCTTGAGATGGTACTTAAAACCCTTCGACAAGAAGAGCTTCATGCCAATCTCAAGAAGTGCACGTTTTGTACTGATAAACTTGTCTTCTTAGTTTTCGTTGTAAGTTCACAGGGCCTACAGGTTGATGAGGAGAAGATCCGAGCCATACAAGAATGGCCAACACCGAGAAACATCAGCCAAGTGAGGAGTTTCCACTGACTGGCCAGCTTCTACCGAAGGTTCGTGCCCAACTTCAGCAGTATTGCCTCTTCATTGACGGCAGTAGTGAAAAAGAACGTGGGATTCAGCTGGGGAGAAGCTCAAGAGAAGGCGTTCCAGGCGTTGAAGGACAGCCTCACACATGTACCAGTGCTAGTGTTGCCCGACTTCAGCAAGACATTCGAAGTAGAGTGCGATGCCTCTGGAATATACATAGGAGCGGTGCTGACTCAAGGAGGAAGGCCAGTGGCATACTTCAGTGAGAAGCTAGGTGGTGCCTCACTGAACTACCCCACTTATGACAAGGAGCTTTATGCCCTTGTCCGAGCCTTGGAAACTTGGCTGCATTACTTGCTGTCCAAGGAGTTTGTGGTACACACTGATTACGAGACTCTCAAATACCTCAGAGGGCAAACCAATCTCTAGAGGAGACATGCCAGGTGGATGGAGTTCATCGAGACCTTCCCGTACATCATCAAGTACAAGAAGGGCAAGGACAATGTGGTAGCTTATGCACTATCAAGGAGGTTTGCCTTGATATCCACAATGGAAGCCAAGGTGTTAGGATTCGAGCACATCAAGGACCTATATAAGGATGATCCTGACTTTGCTGAGAGCTACAAGGAGTGTGGCACAGGGAGTCATGGCAAGTTCTACATCCATGAGGGATTCTTGTTCCGAGAAAGAAGGTTGTGCATACCACAAGGATCATTAAGGGAGCTTATCATCCGAGAAGCTCATGGAGGAGGACTCATGGGCCACTTTGGTGTCGACAAGACTCTAGCAGTGGTCAAGGAGCACTTCTACTGGCCACACATTAAGAGGACAGTAGAAGCTCATTGTGCAAGATGCATCACTTGCAAGAAGGCAAAGTCCCGAGTGCAACCTCACGGGTTGTATCTCCCACTGCCCATACTTACACATCCATGGGTGGACATCTCAATGGACTTTGTTCTAGGTCTGCCCTTCTTGCAATCCATCCAAGAACTGAGCCATCAATGCTTATTCATCGTCATTGAGCTCCAGTGATACAAGCCTCGATTCAAGGATGTATGCGTGTGGGCTGTTTGGAGAAGTTTAGGTGAGAAACTCGACCTTAGACTTCTTGGATAGGGGTTTTTGGGTTGGTATTCGATGGAAAGGTGAAGTGAACCACACGGGGGATGATGAACCTCGTGATAAATCACAAACTTAGAGCTAGGAGGGGTGGTCTCAACTAGATTCTAAGCGCACAAGATTCTTGAGAGAAAACTTGTTGGGGAAAAAGTTCTATCTTTATTAATATCAAAAAGGTTGTCAAACTACAATGCTGGAAGGAGCCTTATTAATATGTTCGACAGCTTGACCTTCTAGGGTCGACTCAAATAAAGAAAAGGAAAATTTACAAAAGTGCACAAATGGAAAAGATACAAAAGTGCATAACTGAAAAAGGACCTATTCTTAAAATGTTCTTGACTCAAAAATGTAAACAATCTAGATCCTATCCTGCAAAACAGAAAGAGGCATATATTCGAATTGAAACTTACCTTACTTACCTCATGGCCAAGAAATGGAAGGTGACCGTCCTTGTGACATGCACGCGCCTTGCTCCTAGTCTTCGACTTGGAGTAGGGTTAGGAATCTTTGGGTCCTGACCTCTCTTGCCACTAAAGCCCAAGTCTCTGATGTCCCTTGTGTTGTTGAGAAGCCTTTGGACTCTTCCTTGCACTTCTGGCCCATTGTCCTTAGTCGATCTTCCTCTAGGAGCTTGTCAACCCATAAGCTGAATTTGTGGAAGAGTGCCCTTGATCTGCTTCGGGTCATTGCTCCTTGAGGTACCACTGGTGTAGAACCTTCCTCTAGGTGCATGTCCTGGAGCTGGTAACTCATTTGGTCCGAGTCTTCTTGTGTAGAAGTGGAAATGCGCGTGTACTCGGCTGGATCGGCTGTACTTGCCTTTTCTGTTTTGCAGGGTAGGAATTAGAACTTTTACATTTTTGAGTCAAGAACAATTTAGGTAGTAGTTCTTTTTCGGTTATTTCCTTTTTGTAATTTTCCTTGTGCACTTTTGTAACTTTTCAATTTTTCTTTTGAGTCGACCCTAGAAGGTCAAGGCTGCCGAGCATATTAATAAGACTCCTTCAGCATTGTAGTTCGACAATTTTTTGATATTAATAAAGATAGAACTTTCTTTCTAAGAGTTTTCTCCTAAAGCTCTTGCGCTTAGAACCCTAGTCGAGACCAATCCTCCTAGCTTCTAAATTGTGATTTATCACGAGGTTCATCACCCCTCGCGTGGTTCACTTCACCTCTCCACCCAATACCCACCAGAAAACCCCCATCCAGAAGCCTATGGCCGAATTTCTCGCCAAATCTCCTCCAAGCAGCCCACAAGTGTTACGGCCTTGATTCAAGGCTTGTATCATATTGGTATTAGAGCTTAAGCTCCTAAAACCAGGTTTTTTCTATCCTTTACTTTAGTCTTAATTCCAATTCGTGCATTAGTTTTTTTTTCATTAAAAAATCAAAAATATAACATCTAGATTCAAACCGAGTGCATCTAGCTCATATGTGTATCACTGGGGTTTAGATTCATTCTTTGCATTGTAACTTTGGTTTTTTTCCTTTTTGTTTAAGCATAATTTCCATTCTTTATTAAGTTAAATCAAAAGCAAAAAAAAAAAAGAAAACTACCAAGAAAAATCGACCAAAAGAATATAGGATATTTGCGCATTAATTGTTAGAAGTTTCCTTTTTTCTACTATTTCCTTTTTCAATTTTTCCTTTTTTCTAGTTACCTCTTCTACTATAAAATAAAATCTCCTAATCGATTCTTAGGAGCAAATTAACTTGTTTTTCTTCTTGTAGCACACGATGGCTGAAGGAAATCAAGATGCTACCAAGGCCATGATGGCCATGTTCACCACCCTCCAAACATAACTCGCATCAATCGGTGCGAGGTTGGAGCGCGTGGAAAGACTGGTGAGATTCCAGGCCATAAGGCACGTGAAGGTCCTGATCACCCTAGGAAATGGCAAAAACAGGAGGAGGCCCAGCCGGATGGAGATGAGGACGCACAGCCTCACGGCTATCACCCTAGACCAAGAGGACCTCCACGTAAACCAGAAGCAGAGGGCAATGGCTACGAGCTCTATGGTCATCACCAGAGAGCAAGGATGCTCCCTAGACATCATGAGGATGGAGATGACTGAACCTACAACCGGGTAAACAGTCATGATGTTAAGCTAACACCTCCTAGTTTTGAAGGAAAAGTAGACCCCGAGGCCTATCTAGATTGGGAAAGGAGGATGGATCAAATCTTCGACCATTACAACCAACCAGGCCCTAGGAGAGTCTCCATGGCAGTAGCACAACTCACGGATAATTCTCTCTTCTGCAGGGATCGTGAGGCTTCTGACCGTAGGAGAAGAAGATTGAGGCTCGTAGACTCTTGGGTCGACATGAAGGACCTCATGATGCAAAGGTTTGTCCCACCTTATTTCCATAGGGATTTGCAACGACATTTTCATACTCTTAAACAGGGCACAAGATCAGTATAGGAGTACTACAAGGAGTTTGAAAGGCTAAGGAACAGCTGGAGCTCAATGTCGATGAGGAGGCATTGATGGCTCAGTTCTTGGATGGATTGCAAGAAAGGATCAGCCGAAAAGTGGAGAGACAAATCTACAACGACTTCAAAGACTTGTTCCACCTCTCTGTTCAGGCTGAGCAGCACATCAGGCGTAAGAGC
This sequence comes from Pugionium cornutum, assembly GCA_018901935.1. NCBI lineage: Eukaryota > Viridiplantae > Streptophyta > Magnoliopsida > Brassicales > Brassicaceae > Pugionium > Pugionium cornutum. Next base: position 3,310 of record JAENJI010001567.1, on the reverse strand, counting down.
CAGGACCTATGCAGCAACCCTAAGATGCCTTGGGCACCAAGCATTAGCACCAAGCCCGTAGATAAGGGAAAGAGTATAGAAATTCAATCACGGTTCAAGAGCAAGCCTCTTGAGCAAACCCGTGACCCGAGAGAGCCTAGTAAGTCTTCTAACCCTCAAAGATCACGTGACATCACTTTTTTTAAGTGTAGGGGTCGCGGTCACATCTCAAGGGAGTGCCCAAACAACCAGGTCATGCTGATCACGGAAGCTGGAGAGTATGAGTCTCAAGATGAAGAGGACTTTGAACCAGAAGGAGAATACGGTGACATTGAGTACCCTGGGGAAGTGCTGGTCACTAGACGTATCATCAGTGCAATGGTAGATCCCTCCGAGACCATACAAAGGGAGAACATCTTCCACAGCAGGTGCATCATCAAGGGCAACATATGTAACCTCATCATAGATGGTTGTTGTTGCACTAATGTAGCTAGTGCGTATATGGTTGATAAGCTAGGTCTAGAGAAGACAAGGCACCCCTGACCATATAGACTGAGATGGCTGGATGACAAGGTGGAGCTCAAGATCCATGAGCAAGTAACCGTGCCATTTAGTGTGGGAGATACTAGGACCAGGTAGTCTGTGATGTAGTATCTATGAAAGCTGGTCATCTTCTGCTAGGAAGGCCATGGCAGTTTGACAAGGAGACCAGGCATGATAGCCAAACCAATCTCTACACATTTGTGCATGACAAGAAAAAGGTCAGCCTAGCTTCTCTCACACCTGCCCAGGTACATGAGTTACAACAACAAATGAGTAAGGAAAAGAAACTCATTAAATCTAACTTTTTCATTCAACCTAGTCATGTCCGGAGAGGTTTAGCCTCAAAGGACTTAATGTTACTAATGGTCCTCAAAAAGATTTTCAATGTAGAGAAAGAGCAGGTAGAGCTACCCCCTGAAGTAGCAGCCCTCCTCAACAAATTCCAGGATGTATTCTCTGAGGAGATACCAGCAGGCTTGCCTCCCTTACGTGGCATAGAGCACCAAATCGACCTCGTGCCCGGAGCAGCCTTACCCAATCGGCCAGCCTACCGGATGAGGTCAGAAGAGTCCAAGGAGCTTGAAAAGCAGGTTAAGGAGCTCATGGAGAAAGGCTATGTTCGAGAGAGCCTTAGTTCATGTGCCGTACCAGTGCTGCTAGTCCCTAAGAAGGATGGGACCTGGAGGATGTGTGTGGACTGCCGAGCAATCAACAACATCACAGTCAAGTACCGGCATCTTATACCACGGCTGGACGACATGCTAGATGAACTAAATGGAGCTACGGTCTTCTCCAAGATAGACCTCAAGAGTGGATACCACCAGGTCAGAATGAAAGAGGGTGATGAGTGGAAGTGATGAGGACATCAGGTCGTATGTACAGCCAGGAGATCAGATTGGCCGACTAGGAAGCTTGCCCGAGACAGCCGGGCCATCTGGCACACCTGCTGGACCAAGCAGTACCGCCGGACCCTCGACCAATAGGACCAGACCAACCAGCATTACCGGTGGAGAGGCCCAAGCTTCCGGAACACTTGGTGGCAACGTGGATGACACCGCCGGTACCCTTGGTGATGCCGCCGACTCCGGGATCGACTTGGCCGGTCCTGAAGGCATTCCAGCCAGTACCTCGCACAGTCCAGCCGGTACAGCCGATCCAGCCGAGTGCACAAGCATTTCAACTTCTACACAAGGAAACTCGGACCAGATAAGCTACCAGCTTCAGGAAATGCATCTAGAGGAAGTCTCCATACCAGTAGTGCCACCAGGAGCAATGACAAGAAGCAGATCAAGAGCACTCTTCCACAAGTTCAGCTTATGGGTCGACAATCTCCTAGAGGAAGATCAACTAAGGACAATGGGCCAGAAGTGCAAATTAGAGTCCAAAGGCTTCTCAACAACACAAGGAACATCAGAGACTTGGGCTTTAGTGGCAAGAGAGGTCAGGGCCCAAAGATTCCTAACCCTACTCCAAGTCGAAGACTAGGAGCAAGGCGCGTGCATGCCACAAGGACGGCCACCTTCCATTTCTTGGCCGTGAGGTAAGTAAGGTAAGTTTTCAATAAGAATATTTGCCTCTTTCTGTTTTGCAGGGTAGGATCTAGAATATTTACATTTATTGAATCAAAGACATTTTAGGAATAGATCCTTTTTCGATTATACACTTTTGTATCTTTTCCTTTTGTTCACTTTTGTAAATTTTCCTTTTCTTATTTGAGTCGACCCTAGTAGGTCAAGCTGTCGAGCATATTAATAAGGCTCCTTCCAGCATTGTAGTTCGATAACCTTTTTGATATTAATAAAGTAGAAGTTTCTTCCAACAAGTTTTCTCTCCAGAATCTTGTGCGCTTAGAATCTAGTTGAGACCAGCCCTCCTAGCTCTAAGTTTGTGATTTATCCCGAGGTTCATCACCTCTCGTGTGGTTCACTTCACCCCTCCATCGAATACCAACCCAAAAACCCCTATCCAAGAAGTCTAAGGTCGAGTTTCTCACCTAACCTTCTCCAAGCAGCCCACGCGCATATAAGCCTTGAATCGAGGCTTGTATCACAACTCGTCCAATTGGTGACAACGCCGGCTCCGGTATCAACTTGGCCAGCTCAGATGACATACCGGCCAGTACCTCGCACAATCTAGCTGATCCAGCCGACTGCACCACCATTTCAGCATCTACACAAGGAGACTCGGACCAGATAAACTACCAGCTTCAAGACATGTATCTAGAGGAAGTCTTGAATCATATTTCCATTATTATTAAGTTAAATTAAAAAGAAAAGAAAAAAGAAATAGGAAAAACACCAAAAGAAGTCAACCAAGATAGCTAGCACTAGTTGTTAGGAAGTTTCCCTTTTTTTCAACTTTCCATTTTTTTGAATTTTCCTTTTTCCCAGTTTTTTCCTTTTTGCATTTTTTCGAATTTTTCTATGTAAGAAATCCTCCTAATCGATTCTAGGAGCAGAATAACTTGTTCCTTCTTTTGTAGTATGCAATGGCAGAAGAAAATAGAGATGCAGCCGAAGCCATGATGGCCATGTTCACCACCCTCCAAACACAACTCGCATCAATCGGCGAGAGGTTGGAGCGCATGGAGAGGCCTGTGAGATTCCAGGGCATAAGGCACGTGAGGGCTGAGCAAGACCGTGCTGAGGGTCCTGAGCACCCTAGGACACGGCACGAACAGGATGAGCCCCAGCCGGATGGAGATGAGGACGCACAGCCTCATGGCTATCGCCCTAGGCCGAGAGGACCTCCACGGCAACCAGAAGCAGAAGGCGATGGCTTTGAGCCA
>JAENJI010001566.1:0-12469 GCA_018901935.1 Pugionium cornutum | reverse complement strand
TTTCTTTGAGTCGACCCTAGAAGGTCAAGCTGTCGAGCATATTAATAAGGCTCCTTCCAGCATTGTAGTTCGACAACCTTTTTGATATTAATAAAGTAGAACTTTTTTCCAACAAGTTTTCTCTCTAAGAATCTTGTGCGCTTAGAACCTAGTTGAGACCAGCCCTCCTAGCTCTAAGTTTGTGATTTATCACGAGGTTCATCACCCCTCGTGTGGTTCACTTCACCCTTCCATCGTATACCAACCAGAAAACCCCTATCCAGAAGCCTAAGGTTGAGTTTCTCACCTAATCTTCTACAAACAGCCCACGCGCATACATCCTTGAATCAAGGCTTGTATCATTTTGGTATCAGAGCTTAAAGCTCCTAAACCAGGTTGTTTCTATCCTTTTGCTTGTTTTGTTTTGTTTTCTTGCATTAGTTTAAGTCGCATTCAAGAAAAATCAAAAAAATAACCTCAAACTCCAAACCGAGTGCATCTAGCCTCCTACGTGTATCACTAGGGTTTAGATTCACTTTTGCATTGCCATTCACGTTTTCCTTTTTGTTTAATTCATATTTCCATTAATTTTAAGTTAAATTAAAAAGAAAACAAAAAGAAAAGAAAGAAAATAGGAAAATACCCAAAAGATTTCGAATTGGACAGCTAGCACAAGTTGTCTAGGAAGTTTCCTTTTTCCTTTTATTCGAATTTCCTTCCTTAGGATTTTCAAAACTTATAAAAGAAACCTCCTAATAATGGAGCACCTAATTGTCTTCTTTCTTTGTAGCACAATGGGAGAAGAAAAATAGAGAAGCTCAAGCCATGATGGTGCCACCACACTCCAAACACAACTCGCATCCATAGGCGAGAGGTTGGAGCGCGTGGAAAGACCGGTGAGATTCCAGGCTATAAGGCACGTGAGAGCTGAGCAAGACCGTCCTGAGGGTCCTGAGCACCTTAGGACACGGCACAAACAGGAGGAACCCCAACCAGATGGAGATGAGGACACACAACCTCATAACTATCACCATAGGCCGAGAGGACCTCCACGGCAACCAGGGGCAGAAGATGATGGCTTTGGGCCATATGGTCTTCACCAGAGACCCAAAATACCTCCTAGGCATCATGAGGATGGAGATGGACACACCTACAACCGGGTAATCATCCTGATGTTAAGCTAACTCCTCCAGTTTTGCAGGAAAAGTAGACCCGAGGCTTACCTAGATTGGGAGAGAAATGGATCATATCTTTGATCATTACAACCAACCAGGACCTAGGAGAGTCTCAATGGTAGCACAACTCACGGACAATGCCCTCATCTGGTGGGATCGTGTATCTGACAGAAGGAGGAAAAGAATCAGGCCCATAGACTCATGGGTCGACATGAAAGATGTCATGCTACAAAGGTTTGTTCCACTTTACTTTCATAGGGACTTGCAACGTCGTTTTCGTACTCTTAAGCAGGGTACCAGATCAGTAGAGGAGTACTATGAAGAGTTCGAGAAGCTAAGGAACAGACTTGAGCTCAATGATGATGAAGAAGCATTGATGGCACAATTCTTGGATGGACTCCAAGAAAGAGTCAGCCGCAAGGTGGAAAGGCATATCTACTATGACTTCAAAGACTTGTTCCACATCAAACGTAAGAGCCAAGACATCCGCAGCAAGCCTAAGACACCTTGGACACCAAGCAACATGCCTAAGACTGTGGACAAAGGCAAAAGCGTAGAGATCGAGTCAAGGTTCAAGAGCAAGCCTCCTGAACCCACCCGTGACCAGAGAGCCTGGTAAGTCTTCTAACCCTCAAAGATCACGTGACATCACTTGTTTCAAGTGGACACATCTCAAGGAGTGCCCAAACAACCGGTCATGTTGATTACGGAGGCTGGAGAATATGAGTCCCAAGATGAAGAGGACTATGAACCAGAAGGAGTGGTGACATTGAGTACCCTGATGAAAGTGCTGGTCACTAGACGATCTCAGTGCAATGGTGGATCCTTCAGAGACCATCCAAAGGGAGAACATCTTCCACAGCCTGCACCATCAAGGGCAAGGTATGTAACCTCATCATAGATGGTGGTTCTTGCACTAACGCTGTTAGTGCATATGGTTGATAAGCTAGGTCTAGAAGACAAGGCATCCTCGACCATATAGACTGAGATGGCTCGATTGGTGTCACTGTGCCATTCAGTGTGGGGTACCAAGACCAAGTCGTATGTGGTGCCCATGCAAGCTGGCCATCATCTGCTAGGAAGACCATGGCAGTTTGACAAAGAGACCAGGCATGATGGCCGAACCAATCTCTACACTTTGTGCATGACAAAAGAAAGGTCAGCTTGGCTCCTCTTACACCTGCCCAGGTACACGAGCTACAACTCCAAATGAGTAAGGAAAAGAAACTTATCAAGTCTAATTTTCTTATTCAACCAAGCCATGTCCGGAGAGCTTTAGCCTCGAAGGATTTAATGCTACTAATGGTTTTCAAAGAAGTGTTGAATGTAGAGAAAGAACAGGTAGAGCTACCTCCTGAAGTAGCAGCTCTCCTCAACAAGTTCCAGGATGTGTTCCCGGAAGAGATACCAGTAGGCTTACCTCCCCTACGAGGCATAGAACAGATTGATCTAGTGCCGGAGCAGCCTGCCCAACCGCCAGCCTACGGATGAGTCCAGAGGAGTCCAAGGAGCTTGAGAAGCAAGTCAAGGAGCTCCTGGAGAAAGGATATGTTCGAGAGCCTCAGTCCATGTGCACCAGTGCTACTAGTGCCCAAGAAGGATGGGACTTGCATGTGCGTGGACTGCCGAGCAATCAACAACATCAGTCAAGTAGGCATCCAATACCACGGCTGGATGACATGCTAGATGAGCTGAGGAGCCATCTTCTAAGATAGACCTCAAGAGTGGATACCACCAGGTCAGGATGAAGAAGGTGATGAATGGAAGACTGCTTTCAAGACAAAGCAAGGGCTCTACGAGTGGACAGTCATGCCATTTGGCTTGACTAATGCCCCAAGCACCTTCATGCGCCTTATGAACCAAGTTCTTAGGGCGTATATCAGTAAGTTTGTAGTAGTTTACTTTGATGACATCTTGGTTTATAGTAAGTGCCTACGGGAACACCTCACACATCTTGAGATGGTACTTAAAACCCTTCGACAAGAAGAGCTTTATGCCAATCTCAAGAAGTGCACCTTTGTACTGATAAGCTTGTCTTTTTAGGTTTTGTTGTGAGTTCACAGGGCCTACAGGTTGATGAAGAGAAGATTCGAGCCATACAAGAATGGCCAACACCAGGCAACATCAGCCAAGTAAGGAGCTTCCACGGACTGGCCAGCTTCTATAGGAGACTCGTGCCCAACTTCAGCAGTATTGCCTCACCACTGACAGCAGTAGTGAAGAAGAACGTGGATTCAGCTGGGGAGAAGCTCAAGAGAAGGCATTCCAGGCCTTGAAGGACAGCCTTACACATGCACCAGTGCTAGTCCTGCCCGACTTCAACAAGATGTTTGAAGTGGAGTGTGATGCCTCTGAATAGGCATAGGAGCAGTGCTAACAAGGAGGGAGACCAGTGGCATACTTCAGTGAGAAGCTAGGTGCCTCACTGAACTACTTATGACAAGGAGCTTTATGCCCTTGTCCGAGCATTGAGACTTGGCAGCATTACTTGCTGTCCAAGGAGTTTGTGATCCACACTGATCATGAGACTCTCAAACACCTCAGAGGGCAAACCAATCTCAAGAGGAGACATGCCAGGTGGATGGAGTTCATAGAGACCTTCCCATCCATCAAGTACAAGAAGGGCAAAGACAATGTGGTAGCGGATGCACTATCAAGGAGGTTTGCCTTGATATCCACCATGGAGGCAAAGGTCCTAGGATTCGAGCACATCAAGGACCTATACAAGGATGACCCTGACTTTGCTGAGAGCTACAAGGAGTGTGGCACAGGGATTCATGGCAAGTTTTACATCCATGAGGGATTCTTGTTCCGAGAAAGGAGGCTGTGCATACCACAAGGATGATTAAGGGAGCTTATCATCCGAGAAGCTCATGGAGGAGGACTCATGGGTCACTTTGGTGTCGACAAGACTCTAGAAGTGGTCAAGGAGCACTTCTACTGGCCACATATCAAGAGGACAGTAGAAGCTCATTGTGCAAGATGCATCACTTGCAAGAAGGCAAAGTCCCGAGTGCAACCTCACGAGTTGTATCTCCCACTGCCCATACCCACACATCCATGGGTGGACATCTCAATGGACTTTGTTCTAGGTCTGCCCAAGATCAACCACAAAGATGCAATTATTGTAGTGGTGGACAGATTCTCCAAGATGGCACACTTCATTCCATGTGCCAATGTCAATGATGCCACACAAACAGCTGAGCTGTTCTTCAGGGAGATAGTACGGCTTCATGGAGTGCCAAGGACCATCAGATCAGACAGGGACACCAAGTTCCTTAGCCATTTCTGGAGGACCCTTTGGAGGAAGCTAGGCACGAAGCTACTCTTCTCTACCACTTGCCATCCTCAAACCGATGGCCAAACTGAAGTTGTCAACAGGACACTATCAACCCTTCTCAGGACTACACTAGGGAAGAACCTAAAGACTTGGGTGGAGTGCCTGCCATTCATAGAGTTCACTTTCAACCGAGCCGTGCGCTCAGCAACCAGGAAGACACCATTTGAAGTGGTATACGGCTTCAACCCTCTCACCCCATAGGAGCAAACCCCACTACCACCAGCTGAGATGACCAACCTCAACGGAGCATCCAAGGCAGAGTTCATAAGGAGGTTACACCAGAAGGTAGCAGAAAACTTGGAGAAGAGGACCGGACAGTACGTGACTCATGCCAACAAGGGAAGAAAGGAGGTGATCTTTCAACCAGGCGATTGGGTGTGGCTACACCTACGGCAGGAGAGGTTCCCAAACCCAAGGAGTTCCAAGCTAGCACCAAGAGGAGATGGACCATTCAGAGTGCTCGAGAGGATCAACAACAACGCCTACCGGATCGAGCTGCCAGGTGAGTTTAATGTGTCCAATACGTTCAATGTTACTGACTTAGCCCTTTCCATGCAGATGAACCAGTTTTGAGGACAAAACCTACTGAAGAGGGAGGGAATGATGAGGACATCAGGTCGTACATCCAGCCAGGAGACCAGACTGGCCGACCAGGAAGCTTGCCCGAGACAGCCGGACCATCTGGCACGCCTGCCGGCTGAAGCAGTACCGCCGGACCCTCAACCACAAGGACCAGAGCAACCAGCATTTCCGGCGGAGAGGCCCAAGCTTCTGGCACACTTGGTGGCGACATGGATGACACCGCCGGTCCCTCTGGTGATGCCGCCAACTCCGGGATCAACTTGGCCGGTCCTGAAGGCATTCCGGCCAGTACCTCGCACAGTCCAGCCGGTACACTGATACAAGCCTTGATTCAAGGATGCTGGTTTTTGTAGAAGATTAGGTGAGAAACTCAACCTTAGGCTTCTGGATAGGGTTTTCTGGTTGGTAAACGATGGAAGGGTGAAGTGAACCACACGAGGGGTGATGAGCCTCGTGATAAATCACAAACTTAGAGCTAGGAGGGCTGGTCTCAACTAGGTTCTAAGCGCACAAGATTCTTAGAGAGAAAACTTGTAGGGAAAAAGTTCTACTTTATTAATAATCAAAAAGGTTGTCGAACTACAATGCTGGAAGGAGCCTTATTAATATGCTCGACAGCTTGACCTACTAGGGTCGACACAAATAAGAAAAGGAAAGTTTACAAAAGTGCACAAAAGGAAAAAATACAAAAGTGTATAACCGAAAAAGGACCTATTCCTAAAATGTTCTTGACTCAAAAATGTAAAGCAACTAGATCCTACCCTGCAAAACAGAAAGAGGCATAAATTGAATGTAAACTATTTTAACTCACCACGGCCAAGAAATGGAAGGTGGCCGTCCTTGTGGCATGCACTTTGCTCCTAGTCTTTGACTTGGAGTAGGGTTACAAATCTTTGGGCCCTGACCTCTCTTGCCACTAAAGCCCAAGTCTCTGATGTTCCTTGTGTTGTTGAGAAGCCTTTGGACTCTACTTTGCTCTTCTGGCCCATTGTCCTTAGATGATCTTCCTCTAGGAGCTTGTTGACCCATAAGCTGAATTTGTGGAAGAGTGCCCTTGATCTGCTTCTTGTCATTGCTTCTTGAGGTACCACTGGTGTAGATACTTCTTCTAGGTGCATGTCCTGGAGCTGGTAGCTCATTTGGTCCGAGTCCTCTTGTGTGGAAGTGGAAATGCGTGTGTACTCGGCTGGATCGGCTGTACCGGCTGGATTGTGCGCGGTACTGGCCGGGATGCCTTCAGGACCGCCAAGTTGATCCAGTCGGCGGTGTCAGGGGACCCGGCCATCACGTCCACCAAGTGCCGGAAGCTTGGCCTCTCGGGCTTGAGTCCCATAGTGGGGTCCCGTACTCTGGAGCCAGATGGTCCTGTGAAGCTTCCTGGCCGTCTGGTCTCTGGATGTACGACCTGATGCACATCCGATCCAGAGTCTCGATTCACTTCACACAGGCTCGGACCAGATAAGCTACCAGCTTTAGGACATGCATCTAGAGGAAGTATCCACACCAGTAGTGCCACCAGTAGCAATGACAAGAAGCAGATCAAGGGCACTCTTCCACAAATTCAGCTTATGGGTGCACAAACTCCTAGAGGAAGATCCGCTAAGGACAATGGGCCAGAAGAGCAAAGTAGAGTCCAAAGGCTTCTCAAAAACACAAGGGACATCAGAGACTTGGGCTTTAGTGGCAAGAGAGGTCAGGGCCCAAAGATTTTTAACCCTACTCCAAGTCGAAGACTAGGAGCAAGGCGTGTGCATGCCACAAGGACGGCCACCTTCCATTTCTTGGCTGTGAGGTAAGTTAAGGTAAGTTTCAATTCGAATATATGCCTCTTTCTGTTTTGCAGGGTAGGATCTAGATGCTTTACATTTTTGAGTCAAGAACATTTTAGGAGTAGGTCCTTTTTCGGGTATGCACTTTTGTATCTTTTCCTTTTGTGCACTTTTGTAAACTTTCCTTTTTCTTTATTTGTGTCGACCCTAGAAGGTCAAGCTGTCGAGCATATTAATAAGGCTCCTTCCAGCATTGTAGTTCGACAACCTTTTGATATTAATAAAGATAGAACTTTTTTCTCAACAAGTTTTCTCTCAAGAATCTTGTGCGCTTAGAATCTAGTTGAGACCAGCCCTCCTAGCTCTAAGTTTGTGATTTATCACGAGGTTCATCACCCCTCATGTGGTTCACTTCACCTTTCCATCGAATACCAACTAAAAAACCCCTATCCAAGAAGTCTAAGGTCGACTTTCACACCTAAACTTCTCCAAACAGCCCACGCGCATACATCCTTGAATCAAGGCTTGTATCAGTAAGGCTGCTCCGGGCACGAGATCGATCTGGTGCTCTATGCTGCGTAAGGGAGGCAAGCCTGCTGGTATCTCCTCAGGGAATACATCCTAGAACTTGTTGAGGAGGGCTGCTACTTTAGGAGGCAGCTCTACTTGTTCTTTCTCTACACTCAAAACTTCTTTGAACACCATTAGTAACATTAATCCTTTGAGGCTAAAGCTCTCGGGACATGACTAGGTTGAATAAGAAAGTTAGATTTAATGAGTTTCTTTTCCTTACTCATTTGTTGTTGAAGCTCATGTACCTGGGCAGGTGTGAGAGGAGCTAGGCTGACCTTTCTCTTGTCATGCACAAATGTGTAGAGATTGGTTTGGCCATCATGCCTTGTCTCCTTGTCAAACTGCCATGGCCTTCCTAGCTGAAGATGACCAGCTTGCATAGGTACTACATCGCAGACTACCTGGTCCCGGTATCTGCCCACACTGAATGGCACGGTTAGTTGCTCATGGATCTTGAGCTCCACCTTGTCATCTAGCCATCTCAGTCTATATGGCCGGGGGTGCCTTGTCTTCTCTAGACCTAGCATATCAACCATATATGCAGTAGCCACATTAGTGCAAGAACCACCATCTATGATGAGGTTACATACCTTGCCTTTGATGGTGCACCGGCTGTGGAAGATGTTCTCCCGTTGAATGGTCTCGGAGGGGTCTACCATTGCACTAAGGATGCGTCTAGTGACCAGCACTTCCCCCACATCAGGGTACTCAATGTCACCATATTCTCCTTCTAGTTCAAAGTCTCCTTCATCTTGAAACTCATACTCTCCAGCTTCCGTGATCAGCTTGACTCGGTTGTTTGGGCACTCCCTTGAGATGTGACCGCGACCCCTACACTTAAAACAAGTGATGTCACGTGATCTCTGAGGGTTAGAAGACTTACTAGGCTCTCTCTGGTCACGGGTTTGCTCAGGAGGCTTGCTCTTGAACCGTGATTCGATTTCCACACTCTTGCCCTTGTCTACGGGCTAGGTGCCCAAGGTGTCTTAGGCTTGCTGCGTAGGTCTTGGCTCTTATGCCTGATGTGCTGCTCAGCCTGGACAGAGAGGTGGAACAAGTCCTTGAAATCGTTGTAGATTTGTGTCTCCACTTTTCGGCCGATCCTCTCTTGCAATCCATCCAAGAATTGAGCCATCAACGCCTCCTCATCATCATTGAGCTCCAACATGTTCCTTAGCCTTTCAAACTCCTCGTAGTACTCCTCTACTGATCTTGTGTCCTGTTTAAGAGTACGAAAACGTCGTTGCAAATCCCTATGGAAATAAGGTGGGACAAACCTTTGCCTCATGAGGTCCTTCATGTCGACCCAAGTGTCTATGGGTCTCAATCTTCTTCTCCTACGGTCAGAAGCCTCACGATCCCACCAGATGAGGGCATTATCTGTGAATTGTGCTACTGCCATGGAGACTCTCCTAGGGCTTGGTTGGTTGTAGTGGTCGAAGATGTGATCCATTCTCCTCTCCCAATCTAGATAGGCCTCGGGGTCTACTTTTCCTGCAAAACTAGGAGGTGATAGCTTAACATCATGACTGTTTACCCGATTGTAGGCATAGTCATCTCCATCCTCATGATGTCTAGGGGGCATCCTTGGTCTCTGGTGATGACCATAGGGCTCGTAGCCAATGCCCTTTGCTTCTGGTTGCCGTGGAGGTCCTCTCGGTCTAGGGTGATAGTCGTGAGGCTGTGCGTCCTCATCTTCATCCGGCTGGGGCTCCTCCTGTTCTGGCCGTGTCCTAGGGTGATCAGGACCTTCAGCAGGCTCTTGGTCAGCCCTCACGGGCCTTATGGCCTGGAATCTCACCGGCCTCTCCATGCGCTCCAACCTCTCACCGATTGATGCGATATGTGTTTGGAGGGTGGTGAACATGGCCATCATGGCCTCGGTTGCTTCTTGGTTTCCTTCAGCCATCGTGTGCTACAAGAAAAACAAGTTAGTTTACTCCTAAGAACTTATTAGGAGAGTTTTCTTTTATAGTAGAAGATGCAAATAGAACAAAAGGAAAATTTGAGAAAAAGGAAAAGAGTAGAAAAAAGGAAACTTTCTAGCAATTAATGCGCAAATCTTCTAGATCTTTTTTTGGTCGATTTTCTTGGTAGTTTTCTATTTTTTTGCTTTTGATTTAACTTAATTAAGAATGAAAATTATGCTCAAACAAAAAGGAAAAACCGAAGTTGCAATGCAAAGAATGAATCTAAACCCTAGTAATGCACATAGGAGCTAGATGCACTCGGTTTGAATTCTAGATGTTATTTTTTTGATTTTTTTGAATGAGACTTGAACTTATGCACGAATTGGAATTAATACTAAAGTAAAGGATAGAAATAACCTGATTTTAGGAGCTTAAGCTCTGATACCAAAATGATAAAAGCCTTGAATCAAGGCCGTAACACGCGTGGGCTGCTTGGAGAAGATTAGGCGAGAAACTCTGCCTTAGGCTTCTAGATGGGGGTTTTCTGGTGGGTATTGGATGGAAAGGTGAAGTGAACCACACGAGGGGTGATGAAACTCGTGATAAATCACAACTTAGAAGCTAGGAGGGCTGGTCTCAACTAGGGTTCTAAGCGCAAGAGCTTTTAGGAGAAAACTCTTACGAAGAAAGTTCTATCTTTATTAATATCAAAAAGTTGTTAAACTACAATGCTGAAGGAGCCTTATTAATATGCTTGGTAGCATTGAACTTCTAGGGTCGACTCAAAAGAAAAATGGAAAAGTTACAAAAGTGCACAAGGAAAATTACAAAAAGGAAATAACCGAAAAAGGACTGCTACCTAAATTGTTCTTGACTAAAAAATGTAAAATTTCTAATTCCTACCCTGCAAAACAGAAAATGCAAGTATATAAATGAAAACTTACTATTCTTACCTTTCGGCCAAGAAATGGAAGGTGGCCGACCTTGTGGCATTCACTCGCCTAGCTCCTAGTCTTCGACTTGGAGTAGGGTTATAAATTGTTGGGCCCTGGCCTCTTTTGCCACGAAAGCCCAAGTCTCTGGAGTCCTTTGCAATGTTGAGAAACCTTTGGAATCTTCCTTGTACTCTTGGCCCAATGCTCCTTGTCGATGATCTTCTAAGAGCTTTTCTACCCACAAACTGAACTTGTGGAAGAGTGCCCTTGTTCTGCTCCTTGTCATGGCTCCTGGTGACACCACTGGTGTAGAGACTTCATCCAGGTTTATGCCTTGAAGCTGGTAGCTTAGCTGATCCGAGTCCCCTTGTGTAGATGTGGAAATGGTGGTGCAATCGGCTGGATCGGCTGGACTGTGCAAGGAGCTGGCCGAGTTGTCATCGGAGCCGGCCCGATTGATTCCTGAGCTGGCGGCATCACCAGTTGGGCCGGCAGTATCATTCACGTCGCCGCTAGTTGGGCCGGAGGTTTGGGCCTCTCCGCTGGAAATGTTGATCGGCTCGGCCCGGCTGGTCGTAGGGCCGGCGGTACCTCGTGGGCCGGCAGACGCGCCAAATGGCCCGGCTGTCTCGGGCAAGCATTCTGGTCGGCCATTCTGATCTTCTGGCTGGCCAGACGATCTGATGCCCTCATCACCTTATTGCTTAGGGCTGATGTTCAAAAGGATAGTGAAGCCACTATGGCTAGGTTTATGGGTGGCCTTAATGGAGGTTCACCATTATGTCGGAATAGAAGAACTTCTCCATAAGGCTATCATGTTCGAAAAACAACTTAAGAGGAAAAACCCTAAACCTGGATTTAGTTCTACTAGGTTTAGCCAATTTAAGGAAGATAAATCTAGCAAAACTTACAAGCCTTTCACTAAACCTAAGGTAGAAGATTCGAAACTTAAGGGAATGGATATGGGTTCTAGCACCAAAACTAGGGAAATTCAGTGTTTTAAGTGTTAGGGTTTTGGTCACTACTCTAGGGAATGTACCAATAAGAGAACCATAGTTATTAGGGCTAATGGTGAGGTAGAATCAGAGGATGACCATTCGGATGTTGAGTGCTTGGAAGAAAATGTAGACATGCCCCATGTTGGAAAACTCTTACTCACTGGGAGAACTCTAAACTTACAAACTAGGACATAAAAGAATGACAAAAGAGAGAACCTATTCCACACTTGTTGTCTAGTTAAGAGTAAGGTCTGTAGCTTAGTGATAGATAGAGGTAGCTTTACCAATGTAACAAGTGAGATTATGGTAGAGAAGTTAGGACTTGAGATTATTAAGAGGTCTAAACCCTATAAGTTGCAATGGCTTAATGATGAGGGTGAGCTAGAAGTAGAGAACCAGATCCTAGTTCCTTTGTCCATAGGCAAATATGAAGATGAGGTTTTGTGTGATGCTTTACCCATGGATGCGGGTCACATCTTATTAGGTAGACCTTGCTAATCAGATAGAAGGGTTATTCATGATGGGTTTACTAATAGGTACTCATTTGAGTTTAAGGGAAAGAAACATATTTTAGTACCTTTATCCCTACAAGAGGTTAATTTAGATCAGATAGCTTTAAAGAAAAACAAAACCCAATCCGAACCCAAAAGCAAACCCCATGCAGACGGTACCGCCAAACCGCAAACCAAGCCACCAGCCAAACAACCGACTAACCTTATGATTAAGTCCAACCCAGAGAATAATTTACCTCATCTACTCTTTGTGCTTAAAGAATGTTTTCATACTAACCAATCTATGCAAGAAATTCCTAGCAAAATTCAATTTGTTTTGCAGGAATTTAAAGATGTGTTTTCGGAGGAGCAACCTCAAGGCTTACCACCAATTCGAGGAATTGAGCACCAAATTGACTTTCTACCAGGAGCATCTCTTCCCAACAAGCCAGCCTACAGAACCAACCCCCTGGAGACTAAAGAGCTTCAACAGCAAGTCACTGAACTCATGGAGAAAGGACATATCCGCGAAAGTATGAACACGTGTGTTGTACCTGTTTTGCTTGTCCCAAAAAAGGATGGAAGCTGGAGAATGTGTGTTGATTGCAGATCGATCACCAATACCACTGTAAAGTATCGTCATCTTATACCTAGATTAGATGATATGTTAGATGAATTGCATGGTTCGAGCATCTTCTCTAAGGTAGATCTTAAGAG
>JAENJI010001565.1:0-12511 GCA_018901935.1 Pugionium cornutum | reverse complement strand
TGATGAGGACATCAGGTCGCACATCCAGCCAGGAGACCAGACTGGCCGACCAGGAAGCTTGCCCGAGACAGCAGGACCATCTGGCGCGCCTGCCGGACCAGACAGTACCGCCGGACCTTCGACCCATAGGACCAGACCGGTCAACATCGCCGGCGGAGAGGCCCAAGCTTCCGGCACACTTGGTGGGGGCGTGAATGACACCGCCGGTCCCTCTGATGACACCGCCGACTCCGGGATCAACTTGGCTGGTCCTGAAGTCATTCCGGCCAGTACCGCACAATCCAGCCGGTACAGCCGATCCAGCCGAGTACACGCACCACTTCCACACAAGAGGACTCGGACCAAATGAGCTACCAGCTCCAGGACATGCACCTAGAGAAGTATCTACACCAGGTACCTCCAGGAGCAATGACAAGAAGCAGATCAAGAGCACTCTTCCACAAATTCAGCTTATGGGTCGACAAGCTTCTAGAGGAAGAGCAGCTAAGGACAATGGGCCAGAAGAGCAAATTAGAGTCCAAAGGCTTCTCAACAACAAAAGGAACATCAGAGACTTGGGCTTTAGTGGCAAGAGAGGTCAGGGCCCAAAGATTTTTAACCCTACTCCAAGTCGAAGACTAGGAGCAAGGCGCATGCATGCCACAAGGACGGCCACCTTCCATTTCTTGGCCGTGAGGTGTGTTAAGGTAAGTTTACATTCGAATATATGCCTCTTTCTGTTTTGCAGGGTAGGATCTAGTTGCTTTACATTTTTGAGTCAAGAACATTTTAGGAATAGGTCCTTTTTCGGTTATGCAATTTTGTATCTTTTCCTTTTGTGCACTTTTGTAAACTTTCCTTTTCTTTGTTTGAGTCGACCCTAGAAGGTCAAGCTGTCAAGCATATTAATAAGGCTCCTTCCAGCATTGTAGTTCGACAACCTTTTTGATATTAATAAAGTAGAACTTTTTTTCAACAAGTTTTCTCTCTAAGAATCTTGTGCGCTTAGAACCTAGTTGAGACCAGCCCTCCTAGCTCTAAGTTTGTGATTTATCACGAGGTTCATCACCCCTCGTGTGGTTCACTTCACCCTTCCATCTTTTACCAACCAGAAAACCCCCATCCAGAAGCCTAAGGTTGAGTTTCTCACCTAATCTTCTACAAACAGCCCACGCGCATACATCCTTGAATCAAGGCTTGTATCATTTTGGTATCAGAGCTTAAAGCTCCTAAACCAGGTTGTTTCTATCCTTTTGCTTGTTTTGTTTTTTGTTCTTGCATTAGTTTAAGTCGCATTCAAGAAAAATCAAAAAATAACCTCAAACTCCAAACCGAGTGCATCTAGCCTTCTACGTGTATCACTAGGGTTTAGATTCACTTTTGCATTGCCATTCACGTTTTCCTTTTTGTTTAATTCATATTTCCATTAATTTTAAGTTAAATTAAAAAGAAAAGAAAAAGAAAAGAAAAGAAAATAGGAAAAATACCAAAAGATTTCGAATTGGACAGCTAGCAATAGTTGTCAAGAAAGTTTCCTTTTTCCTTTTATTCGAATTTTCCATTCCTTAGAATTTTCCTTTTGCATTTTTTTCGAATCCCTTATAAAAAGAGAACCCTCCTAACAATTTAGGAGTAGCATAACTTGTTTTCTTCCTTGTAGTACGCAATGGGAGAAGAAAATAGAGATGCAGCCGAGGCCATGATGGCCATGTTCACCACACTCCAAACACAACTCGCATCCATAGGCGAGAGATTGGAGCGCGTGGAAAGACCGGTGAGATTCCAGGCCATAAGGCACGTGAGAGCTGAGCAAGACCGTCCTGAGGGTCCTGAGCACCTTAGGACACGGCACGAACAGGAGGAACCCCAGCCAGATGGAGATGAGGACACACAACCTCATAACTATCACCATAGGCCGAGAGGACCTCCACGGCAACCAGAGGCAGAAGATGATGGCTTTGAGCCATATGGTCTTCACCAGAGACCAAGAATGCCTCCAAGACATCATGAGGATGGAGATGAACGCACCTACAACAGGGTAATTCATCCTGATGTTAAACTAACTCCTCCAAATTTTGCAGGAAAAGTAGACCCCGAGGCTTACCTAGATTGGGAGAGGAGAATGGATCATATCTTTGATCACTACAACCAACCAGGACCTAAGAGAGTCTCAATGGCAGTAGCACAACTCACGGACAATGCCCTCATCTGGTGGGATCGTGAGGTGTCTGACCGGAGGAAGAAAAGATTGAGGCCCGTAGACTCATGGGTCGGCATGAAAGACCTCATGAGACAAAGGTTTGTTCCACCTTATTTTCATAGAGATTTGCATGCTTTCATTTCTCAGGGTACCAGATCAGTAGAGGAGTACTATGAAGAGTTCGAGAAGCTAAGGAACAGATTGGAGCTCAATGATGATGAAGAAGCATTGATGGCAAAATTCTTGGATGGACTCCAAGAAAGAATCAGCCGCAAGGTGGAAAGGCAAATCTACAATGACTTCAAAGACTTGTTCCACCTATCTGTCCAGGCTGAGCAGCACATCAAACGTAAGAGCCAAGACATCCGCAGTAAGCCTAAGACACCTTGGGCACCAAGCAACATGCCCAAGCTCAGTGGACAAAGGCAAAGCCAGAGATAGTCAAGGTCCAAGAGCAAGCCTCCTGAACCAACCCGTGACCAGAGAGAGCCTAGTAAGTTTTCTAACCTCAAAGATCACGTGACATCACTTGTTTCAAGTGTAGGGGTCGTGGACACATCTCAAGGGAGTGCCCAAACAACTGGGTCATGCTGATTACGGAGGCTGGAGAATATGAGTCCCAAGATGAAGAGGACTATGAACCAGAAGAGGAATATGGTGACATTGAGTACCCTGATGTGAGGGAAGTGCTGATCACTAGACGCATCCTCAATGCAATGGTGGATCCTTCAGAGACCATCCAAAGGAGAACATCTTCGACAGCCGTTGCACCATCAAGGGCAAGGTATGTAACCTCATCATAGATGGTGGTTCTTGCACTAACGTTGCTAGTGCATATATGGTTGATAAGCTAGGTCTAGAAGACAGCATCCTCGACCATATAGACTGAGATGGCTCGACAAAGTGGAGCAAGATCATGAGCAAGTCATTGTCCATTCAGTGAAGTACCAAGACAAGTGGTCAGGCATGCAAGCTGGCCATCTTCACTAGGAAGACCATGGCAGTTTGACAAAGAGACCAGGCATGATGGCAACCAATCTACACCTTCGTGCATGACAAGAGAAAGGTCAGCCTAGCCTTACACCTGCCAAGTACAAGCTACAACTCCAAATGAGTAAGGAAAAGAAACTTATCAAGTCTAACTTCTTATTCAACCAAGCCATGTCCGGAGAGTTTTAGCCTCAAGGATTTAATGTTACTAATGGTCTTCAAAGTTTTGAGTAGAACAGGGACAGGTAGAGCTACCTCCTGAAGTAGCAACCTCCTCAACAAGTTCCAGAATGTGTTCCCGGAAGAGATACCAGCAGGCTTACCTCCCCTACGAGGCATAGAGCACCAGATCGACCTCGTGCCCAGAGCAGCCCTGCCCAACCGCCAGCCTACCGGATGAGCCCAGAGGAGTCTAAGGAGCTTGAGAAGCAAGTCAAGGAGCTCCTGGAGAAAGGTTATGTTTGAGAGAGCCTCAGTCAATGTGTCGTACCAGTGCTACTAGTGCCCAAGAAGGATGGGACTTGGCGAATGTGCGTGGACTGCCGAGCAATCAACAACATCACAGTCAAGTACCGGCATCCAATACCACGGCTGGATGACATGCTAGATGAGCTGAGGGGAGCCACGGTCTTCTCCAAGATAGACCTCAAGAGTGGATACCACCAGGTCAGGATGAAGGAAGGTGATGAGTGGAAGACTGCTTTCAAGACAAAGCAAGGGCTCTACGAGTGGACAGTCATGCCATTCGGCTTGACTAATGCCCCAAGCACCTTCATGCCTTATGAACCAAGTTCTTAGGGCGTACATCAGTAAGTTTGTAGTTGTTTACTTTGATGACATTTTAGTTTATAGTAAGTGCTTAAGGGATCACCTCACACATCTTGAGTTGGTACTTAAAACCTTTCGACAAGAAGAGCTTTATGCCAATCTCAAGAAGTGCATCTTTTGTACTGATAAACTTGTCTTTTTAGGTTTTGTTGTAAGTTCACAGGGCCTACAGGTTGATGAAGAGAAGATTCCAGCCATACAAGAATGGCCAACACCAGGCAACATCAGCCAAGTAAGGAGCTTCCACGGATTGGCCAGCTTCTATAGGAGATTCGTGTCCAACTTCAGCAGTATTGCTTCACCATTGACGGCAGTAGTGAAGAAGAACGTGGGATTCAGCTGGGGAGAAGCTCAGGAGAAGGCATTCCAGGCCTTGAAGGACAGCCTTACACATGCACCAGTGCTAGTCCTGCCGACTTCAACAAGACGTTTGAAGTGGAGTGTGATGCCTCTGGAATAGGCATAGGAGCAGTGCTAACCCAAGGAGGGAGACCAGTGGCATACTTCAGTGAGAAGCTAGGTGGTGCCTCACTGAACTACCCCACTTATGAAAAGGAGCTTTATGCCCTTGTCCGAGCATTGGAGACTTGGCAGCATTACTTGCTGTCCAAGGAGTTTGTGATCCACACTGATCTTGAGACTCTCAAACACCTCAGAGGGCAAACCAATCTCAAGAGGAGACATGCCAGGTGGATGAAGTTCATAGAGACCTTCCCGTACGTCATCAAATACAAGAAGGGCAAAGACAATGTGGTAGCGGATGCACTATCAAGGAGGTTTGCCTTGATATCAACCGTGGAGGCAAAGGTCCTAGGATTCGAGCACATCAAGGACCTATACAAGGATGATCCTGATTTTGCTGAGAGCTACAAGGAGTGTGGCACAGGGAATCATGGCAAATTCTACATCCATGAGGGATTCTTGTTCCGAGAAAGAAGGCTGTGCATACCACAAGGATCATTAAGGGAGCTTATCATCAGAGAAGCTCATGGAGGAGGACTCATGGGCCACTTTGGTGTCGACAAGACTCTAGCAGTGGTCAAGGAGCACTTCTACTGGCCACACATCAAGAGGACAGTAGAAGCTCATTGTGCAAGATGCATCACTTGCAAGAAGGCAAAGTCCCGAGTGCAACCTCACGGGTTGTATCTCCCACTGCCCATACCCACACATCCATGGGTGGACATCTCAATGGACTTTGTTCTAGGTCTGCCCAAGATCAACCACAAAGATGCAATCTTTGTAGTGGTGGACAGATTCTCCAAGATGGCACATTTCATCCCATGTGCCAATGTCAATGATGCAACACAAACAGCTAAGCTGTTCTTCAGGGAGATAGTACGGCTTCATGGAGTGCCAAGGACCATCATATCAGATAGGGACACCAAGTTCCTCAGCCATTTCTGGAGGACCCTTTGGAGAAAACTAGGCACGAAGCTACTCTTCTCAACCACTTGCCATCCTCAAACCGATGGCCAAACTGAAGTTGTCAACAGGACCCTATCAACTCTTCTCAGAAAAACACTAGGGAAGAACCTAAAGACTTGGGTGGAGTGCCTTCCATTCATTGAGTTCGCCTACAACCGAGCCGTGCACTCAGCAACCAAGAAGACCCCATTTGAAGTGGTATACGGTTTCAACCCTCTCACCCCATTGGAGAAAACACCACTGCCACCAGCTGAGATGACCAACCTCAACGGAGCATCCAAGGCAGAGTTCATAAGGAGTTACACCAGAAGGTAGCAGAAAACTTGGAGAAGAGGACCATGCACGTGACTCATGCCAACAAGGAAGAAAGGAGGTGATCTTTCAACCAGGCGATGGTGTGGCTACACCTACAGGAGAGGTTCAAACCTAAGCCCAAGCTAGCACCAAGAGGAGATGGACCATTCAGAGTGCTCGAGAGGATCAACAACAACGCACCGGATCGAGCTGAGGTGAGTTTAATGTGTCCAATACGCTCAATGTTACACTAGCCCCTTTCCAAGATGAACCAGTTTTGAGGACAAACCTACTGAAGAGGGAGGGAATGATGAGGACATCAGGTCGTACATCCAGCCAGGAGACCAGACTGGCCGACCAGGAAGCTTGCCCGAGACAGCAGGACCATCTGGCGCGCCTGCCGGACCAGACAGTACCGCCGGACCCTCGACCTATAGGACCAGACCGGTCAACATCGCCCGCGGAGAGGCCCAAGCTTCCGGCACACTTGGTGGGGACGTGAATGACACCGCCGGTCCCCCTGATGACACCACCGACTCCGGGATCAACTTGGCGGGTCCTGAAGTCATTCCGGCCAGTACCGCGCACAATCCAGCCGGTACAGGCCATCCAGCCGAGTACACGCACACTTCCACTTCTACACAAGAGGACTGGGACCAAATGAGCTACCAGCTCCAGGACATGCACTTAGAGGAAGTATCTACACCAGTGGTACCTCCAGGAGCAATGACAAGAAGCAGATCAAGAGCACTCTTCCACAAATTCAGCTTATGGGTCGACAAGCTCCTAGAGGAAGAGCAGCTAAGGACAATGGGCCAGAAGAGCAAATTAGAGTCCAAAGGCTTCTCAACAACACAAGGAACATCAGAGACTTGGGCTTTAGTGGCAAGAGAGGTCAAGGCCCAAAGATTTTTAACCCTACTCCAAGTCAAGACTAGGAGCAAGGCTGCATGCCACAAGGACGGCCACCTTCCATTTCTCCGTGAGGTGTTAAGGTAAGTTCACATTCAATATTTGCCTCTTTCTGTTTTGGAGGGTAGGATCTAGTTGTTTACATTTTTGAGTCAAAGACATTTTAGGAATAGGTCCTTTTTTCGATTATGCACTTTTGTATCTTTTCCTTTTGTGCACTTTTGTAAACTTTCCATTTTTCTTTATTTGTGTCGACCCTAGAAGGTCAAGCTGTCGAGCATATTAATAAGGCTCCTTCCAGCATGTAGTTCAACAACCTTTTGATTATTAATAAAGTAGAACTTTTTCCCTACGAGCTTTCTCTCAAGAGAGACTTGTGCGCTTAGAACCTAGTTGAGACCAGCCCTCCTAGCTCTAAGTTTGTGATTTATCACGAGGTTCATCACCCCTCGTGTGGTTCACTTCACCCTTCCATCTTTTACCAACCAGAAAACCCCCATCCAGAAGCCAAGGTTGAGTTTCTCACCTAATCTTCTACAAACAGCCCACGCCAAGCACATCCTTGAATCAAGGCTTGTATCATCTCTACACTTTTGTACATGACAAAAGAAAGGTCAGCTTGGCTCCCCTTACACCTGCCCAGGTACACGAACTACAACTCCAAATGAGTAAGGAAAAGAAACTTATCAAGTCTAATTTTCTTATTCACCAAGCCATGTCCGGAGAGCTTTAGCCTCGAAGGATTTAATGTTACTAATGGTTTTCAAAGAAGTGTTGAATGTAGAAAAAGAACAGGTAGATCTACCTCTTGAAGTAGCAATTCTCCTCAACAAGTTCCAGGATGTATTTCTAGAGGAGATACCAGCAGGCTTGCCTCCTTTACGTGGCATAGAACACCAGATTGATCTAGTGCAGCCCTGCAAGCCATACCGGATGAGTCAGAGGAGTCAAGGAGCTTGAGAAGCAAGAAAGGAGCTCCTAATATTTAGAGAGCCTCAGTCCATGTCTCTTGCTACTAGTGCCCAAGAAGGATGGGACTTAGCATGGACTGCCGAGCAATCAACAACATCATCCACAAGGCCCAATACCAGGCTGGATGACATGCTAGATGAGCTGAGTGGAGCCACTTCCAAGATAGACCCCAAGAGTGGATACCACCAGGTCAGATGAAGGAAGGTGATGAATGGAAGACTGCTTTCATGACAAAGCAAGGGCTCTACGAGTGGACAGTCATGCCATTCGGCTTGACTAATGCCCCAAGCACCTTCATGCGCCTTATGAACCAAGTTCTTAGGGCGCACATCAGTAAGTTTGTGGTAGTTTATTTTGATGACATACTTGTTTATAGTAAGTGCCTACGGGAACACCTTACACATCTTGAGATGGTCCTTAAAACCCTTCGACAAGAAGAGCTATGCCAATCTCAAGAAGTCTTTTGTACTGATAAACTTGTCTAGGTTTTGTTGAAGTTCAGGGCCTACAGGTTGATGAAGAGAAGATCGAGCCATACAAGAATGGCCAACACCAGGAACATCAGCCAAGTAAGGAGCTTCCACGGACTGGCCAGCTTTGGAGATTCGTGCTCAACTTCAGCAGTATTGCCTCACACTGACGCAGTAGTGAAGAAGAACGTGGATTCAGCTGGGGAGAAGCCCAGGAGAACGCATTCCAGGCCTTGAAGGACAGCCTTACACATGCACCAGTGCTAGTCCTGCCCGACTTCAACAAGACATTTGAAGTGGAGTGTGATGCCTCTGGAATAGGCATAGGAGCAGTGCTAACTCAAGGAGGGAGACCAGTGGCATACTTCAGTGAGAAGCTAGGTGGTGCCTCACTGAACTACCCCACTTATGACAAGGAGCTCTATGCCCTTGTCCGAGCATTGGAGACTTGGAAGCATTACTTGCTGTCCAAGGAGTTTGTGATCCACACTGATCACGAGACTCTCAAACACCTCAGAGGGCAAACCAATCTCAAGAGGAGACATGCCAGGTGGATGGAGTTCATAGAGACCTTCCCGTACATCATCAAGTACAAGAAGGCAAAGATAATGTGGTGGCCGATGCACTATCAAGGAGGTTTGCCTTGATATCCACCATGGAGGCAAAGGTCCTAGGGTTCGAGCACATCAAGGAATACACTGTCAAGGAGGGTACAGGGAGTCATGGAGTTCTACATCCATGAGTTCTTCCAAAGAGGCTGTGCATACCACAAGGATCATTAAGGGAGCTTATCATCCGAGAAGCTCATGGAGGAGACTCATGCTGGTGTCGACAAGACTCTAGCAGTGGCCAAGGAGCACTTCTACTGGCCACACATCAAGAGGACAGTAGAAGAACATTGTGCAAGATGCATTACTTGCAAGAAGGCAAAGTCCCGAGTGCAACCTCACGGGTTGTATCTCCCCCTGCCCATACCAACACATCCATGGGTGGACATCTCAATGGATTTTGTTCTAGGTCTGCCCAAGATCAACCACAAAGATGCAATCTTTGTAGTGGTTGACAGATTCTCCAAGATGGCACACTTCATTCCATGTGCCAATGTCAATGATGCCACTCAAACAGCTGAGCTGTTCTTCAGGGAGATAGTACGGCTTCATGGAGTGCCAAGAACCATCAGATGAGAGACACCGTCTCAACCATGAGGACCCTTTGGAGGAAGCTAGGCACGAAGCTACTCTTCTCTACCACCTGCCATCCTCAAACCAATGGCCAAACTGAAGTTGTCAACAGGACACTATCAACTTTTCTCCGGACTACACTAGGGAGAACCTCAAGACTTGGGTGGAGTGCCTGCCATTCATAGAGTTTGCTTACAACCGAACCGTGCACTCAGCAACCAAGAAGACACCATTTGAAGTAGTATACGGCTTCAACCCTCTCACCCCATTGGAGCAAACACCACTACCACCAACTGAGATGACCAACCTCAACGGAGCATCCAAGGCAGAGTTCATAAGGAGATTACACCAGAAGGTAGCAGAAAACTTGGAGAAGAGGACCGGACAGTACGTGACTCATGCCAACAAGGGAAGAAAGGAGGTGATCTTTCAACCAGGCGATTGGGTGTGGCTACACCAACGGCAGGAGAGGTTCCCCAACCTAAGGAGTTCCAAGCTAGCACCAAGAGGAGATGGACCATTCAGAGTGCTGGAGAGGATCAACAACAGCCATGTACCAGTGCTACTAGTGCCCAAGAAGGATGGGACTTGGCAAGCGTGGACTGCCGAGCAATCAACAACATCACAGTCAGCATCCAATACCACGGCTGGATGACATGCTAGATGAGCTGAGAGGAGCCACGGTCTTCTCCAAGATAGACCTCAACAGTGGATACCACCAGGTCAGGATGAAAGAAGGTGATGAAGGGAAGACTGCTTTCAAGACAAAGCAAGGGCTCTACGAGTGGACAGTCATGCCAGTTGGCTTGACTAATGCCCCAAGCACCTTCATGCACCTTATGAACCAAGTTCTTAGGGCACATCAGTAAGTTTGTGTAGTTTATTTGATGATATTTTGTTTATAGTAAGTGGAACAACACATCTTGAGATGGTACTTAAAACCCTTCGACAAGAAGAGCTTTATGCCAATCTCAAGAAGTGCAATTTTGTACTGATAAGCTTGTCTTTTAGGTTTTAAAGTTCACAGGGCCTACAGGTTTGAAGAGAAGATTCGAGCCATACAAGAATGGCCAACACCAGGAACATCAAAGTGAGGAGCTTCCACGGACTGGCCAGCTTCTATAGGTTCGTGCCCAACTTCAGCAGTATTGCCTCACCACTGACGGCAGTAGTGAAGAAGAACGTGATTCAGCTGAGAAAGCTCAGGAGAAGGCATTCCAGGCCTTGAAGGACAGCCTGACCCACGCCCCAGTGCTGGTCCTTCCCGACTTCAACAAGACGTTTGAAGTGGAGTGTGATGCCTCTGGAATAGGCATAGGAGCAGTGCTAACTCAAGGAGGGAGACCAGTGGCATACTTCAGTGAGAAGCTAGGTGGTGCCTCACTGAACTTCCCCACTTATGACAAGGAGCTCTATGCCCTTGTCCGAGCATTGGAGACTTGGCAGCATTACTTGCTGTCCAAGGAGTTTGTGATCCACACTGATCACGAGACTCTCAAACACCTCAGAGGGCAAACCAATCTCAAGAGGAGACATGCCAGGTGGATGGAGTTCATAGAGACCTTTCCGGACATCATCAAGTACAAGAAGGGCAAAGACAATGTGGTAGCCGATGCACTATCAAGGAGGTTTGCCTTGATATCAACCATGGAGGCAAAAGTCCTAGGATTCGAGCACATCAAGGATCTATACAAGGATGATCCTGACCTTGCTGAGAGCTACAAGGAGTGTAGCACAGGGAGTCATGGCAAATTCTACATCCATGAGGGATTCTTGTTCAGAAAGAAGGCTGTGCATACCACAGGGATCACTAAGGGAGCTTATCATCCGAGAAGCTCATGGAGGAGGACTCATGGGCCACTTTGGTGTCGACAAGACTCTAGCAGTGGTCAAGGAGCACTTCTACTGGCCACACATCAAGAGGACAGTAGAAGCACATTGTGCAAGATGCATTACTTGCAAGAAGGCAAAGTCCCGAGTGCAACCTCACGGGTTGTATCTCCCACTGCCCATACCCACACATCCATGGGTGGACATCTCAATGGACTTTGTTCTAGGTCTGCCCAAGATCAACAACAAAGATGCAATCTTTGTAGTGGTGGACAGATTCTCCAAGATGGCACACTTCATCCCATGTGCCAATGTCAATGATGCCACAAAAACAGCTGAGCTGTTCTTCAGGGAGATAGTATGGCTTCATGGAGTGCCAAGGACAATCGTATCAGACAGGGACACCAAGTTCCTCAGCCATTTCTGGAGGACCCTTTGAGAAAGCTAGGCACGAAGCTACTCTTCTCTACCACCTGCCATCCTCAAACCGATGGCCAAACTGAAGTTGTCAACAGGACACTATCAACTCTTCTCAGAACTACACTAGGGAAGAACCTAAAGACTTGGGTGGAGTGCCTGCCATTCATTGAGTTCGCTTACAACCGAGCCGTGCACTCAGCAACCAAGAAGACACCATTTGAAGTGGTATACGGTTTCAACCCTCTCACCCCATTGGAGCAAACACCACTGCCACCAGCTGAGATGACCAACCTCAACGGAGCATCCAAAGCAGAGTTCATAAGGAGGTTACACCAGAAGGTAGCAGAAACTTGGAGAAGAGGACCGGACAGTACGTGACTCATGCCAACAAGGGAAGAAAGGAGGTGATCTTTCAACCAGGCGATTGGGTGTGGCTACACCTACGGCAGGAGAGGTTCCCAAACCTAAGAGTTCCAAGCTAGCACCAAGAGGAGATGGACCATTCAGAGTGCTGGAGAGGATCAACAACAACGTTCAATGTTACTAACTTAGCCCCTATCCATGCAGATGAACAAGTTTTGAGGACAAAACCTACTGAAGAGGGAGGGGATGATGAGGACATCAGGTCGTACATCCAGCCAGAAGACCAGACTGGCCGACCAGGAAGCTTGCCCGAGACAGCAGGACCATCTGGCGCGCCTGCAGGACCATCTGGCGCGCCTGCCGGACCAGACAGTACCGCCGGACCCTCGACCTATAGGACCAGACCGGTCAACATCGCCGGCGGAGAGGCCCAAGCTTCCGGCACACTTGGTGGGGACGTGAATGACACCGCCGGTCCCCCTGATGACACCGCCGACTCCGGGATCAACTTGGGCGGTCCTGAAGTCATTCCGGCCAGTACCGCACACAATTCAGCCGGTACAGGCCATCCAGCCGAGTACACGCACACTTCCACTTCTACACAAGAGGACTCGGACCAAATGAGCTACCAGCTCCAGGACATG
>JAENJI010001564.1:5000-12519 GCA_018901935.1 Pugionium cornutum | reverse complement strand
ATGTCCTGGAGCTGGTAGCTCATTTGGTCCGAGTCCTCTTGTGTAGAAGTGGAAGTGTGCGTGTACTCGGCTGGATGGCCTGTACCGGCTGAATTGTGTGCGGTACTGGCCGGAATGACTTCAGGACCGCCCAAGTTGATCCCGGAGTCGGCGGTGTCATCAGGGGGACCGGCGGTGTCATTCACGTCCCCACCAAGTGTGCCGGAAGCTTGGGCCTCTCCGCGGGCGATGTTGACCGGTCTGGTCCTATAGGTCGAGGGTCCGGCGGTACTGTCTGGTCCGGCAGGCGCGCCAGATGGTCCTGTCTCGGCAAGCTTGGTCGCCAGTCTGGTCTCCTGGCTGGATGTATGACCTGATGTCCTCATCAGGTCCAAGCTGAGTGGTCCTGTTGGTACCGCTCGGACAGAAATGGCCCGGCTGTCTCGGCAAGCTTCCTGGTCGGCCAGTCAGGTCTCCTGGCTGGATGTACGACCTGATGTCCTCATCATCCCCTCCCTCTTCAGTAGGTTTTGTCCTCAAAACTGGTTCATCTGCATGGAAAGGGGCCAAATCAGTAACATTAAACGTATTGGACACATTAAACTCACCTGAAAGCTCGATCCAGTAGGCGTTGTTGTTGATCCTCTCGAGCATTCTGAATGGTCCGATCTCCTCTTGGTGCTAGCTTGGAACTCCTTAGGTTGGGAACCTCTCCTGCCGTAGGTGTAGCCACACCCAATCGCCTGGAAAGATCACCTCCTTTCTTCCCTTGTTGGCATGAGTCAGACTGGGTCCTTCTTCTACTACCTCTGGTGTAACTCCATGAACTCTGCCTTGATTGTTGATTGGTCATCTGCTGGTGGCAGTGTGTTTGCCCAATGGGTGAGAGGGTCAAGCGATACACTTCAAATGGTGTCTTTGGTTGCTGAGTGCACGTTGAAGCAACTATGAATGGCAGGCACCCCACCCAAGTCTTGAGGTTCTTCCCTAGTGTAGTCCTGAGAAGAGTTGATAGTGTCTGGTTGACAACTTCAGTTTGACCATCGGTTTGAGGATGGCAGGTGGTAGAGAAGAGTAGCTTCGTGCCTAGCTTCCTCCAAAGGGTCCTCCAGAAATGGCTGAGGAACTTGGTGTCCCTGTCTGACATGATGGTCCTTGGCACTCCATGAAGCCGTACTATCTCCCTGAAAAACAGCTTGGCTGTTTGCGTGGCATCATTGACATTGGCACACAGAATGAAGTGTGCCATTTTGGAAAATCTGTCCACCACTACAAAGATTGCATCTTTTTGGTTGATCTTGGGCAGTCCTAGAACGAAGTCCATTGATATATCTACCCAAGGGTGCGTCGGTATGGGTAGTGGGAGATACAACCCGTGAGGTTGCACTCGGGACTTCGCCTTCTTGCAACTGATGCACCTTGAACAATGAGCTTCTACTGACCTTTTGATGTGTGGCCAGTAGAAGTGCTCCTTGACCACTGCTAGAGTCTTGTCGACACCAAAGTGGCCCATGAGTCCTTCTCCATGAGCTTCTCGGATGATAAGCTCCCTTAATGATCCTTGTGGTATGCACAGCCTTCTCTCTCGGAACAAGAATCCCTCATGGATGTAGAACTTGCCATGACTCCCTGTGCCACACTCCTTGTAGCTCTCAGCAAAGTCAGGATCATCCTTGTACAGGTCCTTGATGTGCTCGAATCCTAGGACCTTTGCCTCCATGGTTGATATCAAGGCAAACCTCCTTGATAGTGCATCGGCTACCACATTGTCTTTGCCCTTCTTGTACTTGATGATGTACGGGAAGGTTTCTATGAACTCCATCCACCTGGCATGTCTCCTCTTGAGATTGGTTTGCCCTCTGAGGTGTTTGAGAGTCTCGTGATCAGTGTGGATCACAAACTCCTTGGACAGCAAGTAATGGTGCCAAGTCTCCAATGCTCGGACAAGGGCATAAAGCTCCTTGTCATAAGTGGGGTAGTTCAGTGAGGCACCACCTAGCTTCTCACTGAAGTATGCCACTGGTCTCCCTCCTTGGGTTAGCACTGCTCCTATGCCTATTCCAGAGGCATCACACTCCACTTCAAATGTCTTGTTGAAGTCGGGCAGGACTAGCACTGGTGCATGTGTAAGGCTATCCTTCAAGGCCTGGAATGCCTTCTCCTGAGCTTCTCCCCAGCTGAATTCCACGTTCTTCTTCACTACTGCCGTCAGTGGTGAGGCAATACTGCTGAAGTTGGGCACGAATCTCCTATAGAAGCTGGCCAGTCCGTGGAAGCTCGTTACTTGGCTGATGTGTCCTGGTGTTGGCCATTCTTGTATGGCTCGAATCTTCTCTTCATCAACCTGTAGGCCCTGTGAACTTACAACAAAACCTAAAAGGACAAGCTTATCAGTACAAAAGGTGCACTTCTTGAGATTGGCATAAAGCTCTTCTTGTCGAAGGGTTTTAAGTAATTCTGGAAAACCACTGTGCACTTACTTAAACTAAATGTCATGAAAACTTGATGTACTCAAGAACTTGGTTCATAAGGCGCATGAAGGTGCTTGGGGCATTAGTCAAGCCAAATGGCATGACTGTCCACTCGTAGAGTCCTTGCTTTGTCTTGAAAGCGGTTTTCCACTCATCACCTTCCTTCATTCTTACCTGGTGGTATCCACTTTTGAGGTCTATTATGGAGAAGACCGTGGCTCCACTCAGCTCATCTAGCATGTCATCCAGTCGTGGTATTGGATGCCTGTACTTGACTGTGATGTTGTTGATGGCTCGGCAGTCCACGCACATGCGCCAAGTCCCATCCTTCTTGGGCACTAGTAGCACTGGTACAACACATGGACTGAGGCTCTCTCGAACATATCCTTTCTCCAGGAGTTCCTTGACTTGCTTCTCAAGCTCCTTGGACTCCTCTGGACTCATCCGGTAGGCTGGCTGGTTGGGCAGGGATGCTCCGGGAACAAGGTCGATCTGGTGCTCTATGCCTCGTAGGGGAGGTAAGCCTGCTGGTATCTCTTCCGGGAACACATCCTAGAACTTGTTGAGGAGAGCTCCTACTTCAGGAGGTAGCTCTACCTGTTCTTTCTCTACATTCAACACTTCTTTGAAAACCATTAGTAGCATTAGATCCTTCGAGGCTAAAGCTCTCTGGACATGACTTGGTTGAATAAGAAAATTAGATTTAATGAGCTTCTTTTCCTTACTCATTTGCTGTTGAAGCTCATGTACCTGGGCAGGTGTGAGAGGAGCTAGGCTGACCTTTCTCTTGTCAAGCACGAAAGTGTAGAGATTGGTTCGGCCATCATGCCAGGTCTCCTTGTCAAACTGCCATTGCCTTCCTAGCAGAAGATGGCTTGCTTGCATGGGCACCATGTCGCACACGACTTGGTCTTGGTACTTGCCACACTGAATGGCACAGTGACTTGCTCATGGATCTTGAGCTCCACTTTGTCATCGAGCCATCTCAGTCTATATGGTCAAGGATGCCTTGTCTTCTCTAGACCTAGCTTATCAACCATGTACGCACTAGCAACGTTAGTGCAAGAACCACCATCTATGATGAGGTTACATACCTTGCCCTTGATGGTGCAATGGCTGTGGAAGATGTTCTCCCTTTGGATGGTCTCTGAAGGATCCACCATTGCACTGAGGATGCGTCTAGTGACCAGCACTTCCCCCACATCAGGGTACTCAATGTCACCATACTCCTCTTCTGGTTCATAGTCCTCTTCATCTTGGGACTCATATTCTCCAGCCTCCGCAATCAACATGACCCTGTTGTTTGGGCACTCCTTTGAGATGTGTCCACGACCCCTACACTTGAAAAAAGTGATGTCACGTGATCTTTGAGGGTTAGAAGACTTACCAGGCTCTCTCTGGTCACGGGTGGGTTCAGGAAGCTTGCTCTTGAACCTTGACTCGATCTCTATACTCTTGCCTTTGTCTACGGTCTTGGGCATGTTGCTTGGTGCCCAAGGTGTCTTAGGCTTGCTGCGGATGTCTTGGCCCTTACGTTTGATGTGCTGCTCAGCTTGCATAGATAGGTGGAACAAGTATTTGAAGTCGTTGTAGATTTGCCTTTCCACCTTGCAGCTGATCCTTTCTTGGAGTCCATCCAAGAATTGTGCCATCAATGCTTCTTCATCATCATTGAGCTCCAATCTGTTCCTTAACTTCTCGAACTCTTCATAGCACTCCTCTACTGATCTAATACCCTGCTTAAGAGTACGAAAACGACGTTGCAAATCTCTATGAAAGTAAGGTGGAACAAACCTTTGTCGCATGAGGTCTTTCATGTCGACCCATGAGTCTCTGGGTCTCATTCTCTTCCTCCTTCTGTCAGTTACCTCACGATCCCACCAGATGAGGGCATTGTCCGTGAGTTGTGCTACTGCCATTGAGACTCTCCTAGGTCCTGGTTGGTTGTAGTGATCAAAGATATGGTCCATTCGCTTCTCCCAATCTAGGTAAGCCTCGGGGTCTACTTTTCCTGCAAAACTAGGAGGAGTTAGCTTAACATCAGGATGAATTACCCGGTTGTAGGTGTGTTCATCTCCATCCTCATGACGTCTAGAAGGCATTCTTGGTCTCTGGTGAAGACCATATGGCTCAAGGCCATCATCTTCTGCCTCTGGTTGCCGTGGAGGTCCTCTCGGCCTATGGTGATAGTTATGAGGTTGCGTGTCCTCATCTCCATCTGGCTGGGGTTCCTCCTGTTCGTGCCGTGTCCTAAGGTACTCAGGACCCTCAGGACGATCTGGCTCAGCTCTCACGTGCCTTATGGCCTGGAATCTTACTGGTCTCTCCACGCGCTCCAACCTCTAGCCTATGGATGCGAGTTGTGTTTGGAGTGTGGTGAACATGGCCATCATGGCTTCAGCTGCGTCTCTATTCTCTTCTCCCATGGTGTGCTACAAAGAAAGAAGATAATTAGGGTGCTCCTAAATTATTAGGAGGGTTTCTTTTTATATGGGGTTGAAAAAATGCAAAAAGGAAAAATTTTAAAGAAAGGAAATTCGACTACAAGAAAAAGGAAACTTCCTAGACAACTTGTGCTAGCTGTCCAATTCGAAATATCTTGGGTATTTTCCTATTCTCTTTTCTTTCTTTTTTCTTTTCTTTTCTTTTTCTTTTTAATTTAACTTAAAATTAATGGAAATATGAATTAAACAAAAGGAAAACGTGAAAGACAATGCAAAAGTGAATCTAAACCCTAGTGATACACGTAGGAGGCTAGATGCACTCGGTTTGGAGTTTGATGTTGTTTTTTTTTTGATTTTTCTTGAATACGACTTAAACTAATGCAAGAACTAGAAATAAGACAAGCAAAAGGATACCAAAATGATACAAGCCTTGATTCAAGGATGTATGCGCGTGGGCTGTTTGTAGAAGGTTAGGTGAGAAACTCAACCTTAGGCATCTGGATAGGGGTTTTCTGGTTGGTAAACGATGGAAGGGTGAAGTGAACCACACGAGGGGTGATGAACCTCGTGATAAATCACAAACTTAGAGCTAGGAGGGCTGGTCTCAACTAGGTTCTAAGCGCACAAGATTCTTAGAGAGAAAACTTGTAGGGAAAAAGTTCTACTTTATTAATAATCAAAAAGGTTGTCGAACTACAATGCTGGAAGGAGCCTTATTAATATGCTCGACAGCTTGACCTTCTAGGGTCGACACAAATAAAGAAAAGGAAAGTTTACAAAAGTGCACAAAAGAAAAAAATACAAAAGTGTATAACCGAAAAGGACCTATTCCTAAAATGTTCTTGACCCAAAAATGTAAAGCAACTAGATCCTACCCTGCAAAACAGAAAGAGGCATATATTCGAATGTAAACTTACCTTAACTCACCTCACGGCCAAGAAATGGAAGGTGGCCGTCCTTGTGGCATGCACGCGCCTTGCTCCTAGTCTTTGACTTGGAGTAGGGTTACAAATCTCTGGGCCCTGACCTCTCTTGCCACTAAAGGCCAAGTCTCTGATGTCCCTTGTGTTGTGGAGAAGCTATTGGACTTTTCCTTGTGTTTTTGGCCCATTGTCCTTAGTCGATCTTCCTCTAGTAGCTTGTTGACCCATAGGCTGAATTTGTGGAAGAGCGCCCTTGATCTGCTTCTTGTCATTGCTCCTTGAGGTACCACTGGTGTTGAGACTTCCTCTAAGTGCATGTCCTGGAGCTGGTAGCTCATTTGGTCCGATTCCTCTTGTGTAGAAGTGGAAGTGCGCGTGTACTTGGCTGGATCGGCTGTACCGGCTGGATTGTGCGTGGTACTGGCCGGAATGACTTCAGGACCGGCCAAGTTGATCCTGGAGTCGGCGGTGTCATCAGGGGGACCGGTGGTGTCATTCACGTCCCCACCAAGTGTGCATTCACGTCCCCACCAAGTGTGCCGGAAGCTTGGGCCTCTCCGCCGGCGATGTTGACCGGTCTGGTCCTATAGGTCGAGGGTCCGGCGGTACTGTCTCGTCCGGCAGGCGCGCCAGATGGTCCTGCTGTCTCGGGCAAGCTTCCTGGTCGGCCAGTCTGGTCTCCTGGCTGGATGTACGACCTGATGTCCTCATCACATGGTGTGCTACAAAGAAAGAAGACAATTAGGGTGCTCCTAAATTATTAGGAGGGTTTTCTTTCTATATGGGGTTGAAAAAAATGCAAAAAGGAAAAATCTTAAGGAAAGGAAATTCGACTACAAGAAAAAGGAAACTTCCGAGACAACTTGTGCTAGCTGTCCAATTCGAAATATCTTAGGTATTTTCCTATTCTCTTTTCTTTCTTTTTCTTTTCTTTTCTTTTTCTTTTTAATTTAACTTAAAATTAATGGAAATATGAATTAAACAAAAAGGAAAACGTGAAAGACAATGCAAAAGTGAATCTAAACCCTAGTGATACACGTAGGAGGCTAGATGCACTCGGTTTGGAGTTTGATGTTGTTTTTTTTTTGATTTTTCTTGAATACGACTTAAACTAATGCAAGAACTAGAAATAAGACAAGCAAAAGGATAGAAACAACCTGGCTCTGATACCAAAATGATACAAGCCTTGATTCAAGGATGTATGCGCGTGGGCTGTTTGTAGAAGATTAGGTGAGAAACTCAACCTTAGGCATCTGGATAGGGGTTTTCTGGTTGGTAAACGATGGAAGGGTGAAGTGAACCACACGAGGGGTGATGAACCTCGTGATAAATCACAAACTTAGAGCTAGGAGGGCTGGTCTCAACTAGGTTCTAAGCGCACAAGCTTCTTTGAGAGAATAACTTGTAAAGAAAATTCGATCTTTATTAATTAGCAAAAAGGTTGTCGAACTACAATGCTAGAAGGAGCCTTATTAATATGCTCGGCAGCTTGACCTTCTAGGGTCGACACAAATAAAGAAAAGGAAAGTTTACAAAAGTGCACAAAAGGAAAAGATACAAAAGTGCATAACCGAAAAAGGACCTATTCCTAAAATGTTCTTGACTCAAAAATGTAAAGCAACTAGATCCTACCCTGCAAAACAGAGAGGCATATATTCGAATGTAAACTTACCTTAACTCACCTCACGGCCAAGAAATGGAA
>JAENJI010001563.1:0-15485 GCA_018901935.1 Pugionium cornutum | reverse complement strand
TGCAGATGATCCAGTTTTGAGGACAAACCCTACTGAAGAAGGAGGGAATGATGAGGACATCAGGTCGTACTTCCAGCCAGGAGACCAGACTGGCCGACCAGGAAGCTTGCCCGAGACAGCAGGACCATCTGGCGCGCCTGCCGGACCAGACAGTACCGCCGGACCTTCGACCTATAGGACCAGACCGGTCAACATCGCCGGCGGAGAGGCCCAAGCTTCCGGCACACTTGGTGGGGACGTGAATGACACCGCCGGTCCCCCTGATGACACCGCCGACTCCGGGATCAACTTGGCCGGTCCTGAAGTCATTCCGGCCAGTACCGCGCACAATCCAGCCGGTACAGGCCATCCAGCCGAGTACACGCACACTTCCACTTCTACACAAGAGGATTCGGACCAAATGAGCTACCAGCTCTAGGACATGCACTTAGAGGAAGTATCTACACCAGTGGTACCTCCAGGAGCAATGACAAGAAGCAGATCAAGAGCACTCTTCCACAAATTCAACTTATGGGTCGACAAGCTTCTAGAGGAAGATCAGCTAAGGACAATGGGCCAGAAGAGCAAATTAGAGTCCAAAGGCTTCTCAACAACACAAGGAACATCAGAGACTTGGGCTTTAGTGGCAAGAGAGGTCAGGCCCAGTCAAGTGCTGCAGACAAGGACGGCCACCTTCCATTTCTTGGCCGTGAGAGTTAAGGTAAGTTTACATTCAATATTTCTTTCTGTTTTGGGGTAGGATCTAGTTTACATTTTTGAGTCAAGAACATTTTAGGAATAGGTCCTTTTTCGGTTATGCACTTTTGTATTTTTCCTTTGTGCACTTTTGTAAACTTTCCTTTTTCTTTATTTGTCGACCCTAGGGTCAAGAGCATATTAATAAGGCTCCTTCCAGCATTGTAGTTCACAACCTTTTGATTATTAATAAAGAGAACTTTTCCACAGCTTTCTCTCAAGAGACTTGTGCGCTTAGAACCTAGTTGAGACCAGCCCTCCTAGCTCTAAGTTTGTGATTTATCACGAGGTTCATCACCCCTCGTGTGGTTCACTTCACCCTTCCATCGTTTACCAACCAGAAAACCCCTATCCAGAAGCCTAAGGTTGAGTTTCTCACCTAATCTTCTACAAACAGCCCACGCGCATACATCCTTGAATCAAGGCTTGTATCATATTGCCTCACCATTGACGGCAGTAGTGAAGAAGAACGTGGGATTCAGCTGGGGAGAAGCTCAGGAGAAGGCATTCCAGGCCTTGAAGGACAGCCTTACACATGCACCAGTGCTAGTCCTTCCCGACTTCAACAAGACGTTTGAAGTGGAGTGTGATGCCTCTGGAATAAGCATAGGAGCACTGCTAACCCAAGGAGGGAGACCAATGGCATACTTCAGTGAGAAGCTAGGTGGTGCCTCACTGAACTACCCCACTTATGACAAGGAGCTTTATGCCCTTGTCCGAGCATTGGAGACTTGGCAGAATTACTTGCTGTCCAAGGAGTTTATGATCCACACTGATCATGAGACTCTCAAACACCTCAGAGGGCAAACCAATCTCAAGAGGAGACATGCCAGGTGGATGGAGTTCATAGAGACCTTCCCGTACGTCATCAAGTACAAGAAGGGCAAAGACAATGTTGTAGCCGATGCACTATCAAGGAGGTTTACCTTGATATCAACCATGGAGGCAAAGGTCCTAGGATTCGAGCACATCAAGGACCTATACAAGGATGATCCTGACTTTGCTGAGAGCTACAAGGAGTGTGGCACAGGGAGTCATGGCAAGTTTTACATCCATGAGGGATTCTTGTTCCGAGAGAGAAGGCTGTGCCCACAAGGATCATTGAGGGAGCTTATCATCCGATAAGCTCATGGAGGAGGACTCATGGGCTTCTTTGGTGTTGACAAGACTCTAGCAGTTGTCAAGGAGCACTTCTACTGGCCACACATCAAGAGGACAGTAGAAGTTCATTGTGCAAGATGTATCACTTGCAAGAAGGCAAAGTCCCGAGTGCAACCTCATGGGTTGTATCTCCCACTGCCCATACCTACACATCCATGGGTGGACATCTCAATGGACTTTGTTCTAGGTCTGCCCAAGATCAACCACAAAGATGCAATCTTTGTAGTGGTCGACAGATTCTCCAAGATGGCACACTTCATTCTGTGTGCCAATGTCAATGATGCCATGCAAACAGCTGAGCTGTTCTTCAGGGAGATAGTACGGCTTCATGGAGTGCCAAGGACCATCGTATCAGACAGGGACACCAAGTTCCTCAGCCATTTCTGGAGGACCCTTTGGAGGAAGCTAGGCACGAAGCTACTCTTCTCTACCACCTGCCATCCTCAAACCGATGGCCAAACTGAAGTTGTCAACAGGACACTATCAACTCTTCTCAGGACTACTTTAGGGAAGAACCTCAAGACTTGGGTGGAGTGCCTGCCATTCATAGAGTTCGCTTACAACCGAGCCGTGCACTCAGCAACCAAGAAGACACCATTTGAAGTAGTATACAGCTTTAACCATCTCACCCCATTGGAGCAAACGCCACTGCCACCAGCAGAGATGACCAACCTCAACGGAGCATCCAAGGCAGTGTTCATAAGGAAGTTACACCAGAAGGTAGCAGAAAACATGGAGAAAAGGACCGGGTAGTACGTGACTCATGCCAACAAGGGAAGAAAGGAGGTGATCTTTCAACTAGGCGATTGGGTGTGGCTACACCTACGGCAGGAGAGGTTCCCAAACCTAAGGAGTTCCAAGCTAGCACCAAGAGGAGATGGACCATTCAGAGTGCTTGAGAGGATCAACAACAACGCCTACCGGATCAAGCTCCCAGGTGAGTTTAATGTGTCCAACACGTTCAATGTAACTGACTTAGCCCCTTTCCATGCAGATGAACCAGTTTTGAGGTCAAAACCTACTAAAGAGGGAGGGGATGATGAGGACATCAGGTCGTATGTCCAGCCAGGAGACCAGACTGACTGACCAGGAAGCTTGCCCGAGACAGCAGGGCTATCTGGCACGCCTGCCGGCCCAAGCAGTACCGCCGGACCCTCAACCAATAGGACCAGACCAACCAGCATTGCCGGCGGAGAGGCCCAAGCTTCCGGCAAACTTGGTGGCGACGTGGATGACACCGCCAGTCCCCTTGGTGATGCCACCGACTCCGGGATCAACTTGGTCGGTCCTGAAGGCATTCCGGCCAGTACCTCGCACATTCCAGCCGGTACAGCTGATCCAGCCGTGTGCACGAGCATTTCGACTTCTACACAAGGAAACTCGGACCAGATAAGCTACCAACTTCAGGACATGCATCTAGACGAAGTATCCACACCAGTAGTTCCACCAGGAGCAATGACAAGGAGTAGATCAGGAGCACTCTTCCACAAGTTCAGCTTATGGGTGGACAAGCTCCTAGAGGAAGATCGACTAAAGACAATGGGCCAGAAGTGCAAAGTAGAGTCCAAAGGCTTCTAAACAACACAAGGGACATGGCCCAAAGATTCCTAACCCTACTCCAAGTCGAAGACTAGGAGCAAGGCGCGTGCATGCCACAAGGACGACCACCTTCCATTTCTTGGCCGTGAGGTAAGTAAGGTAAGTTTTCAATAAGAATATTTGCCTCTTTCTGTTTTGCAGGGTAGGATCTAGAATATTTACATTTATTGAGTCAAAGACATTTTAGGAATAGGTCCTTTTTCGATTATACACTTTTGTATCTTTTCCATTTGTGGACTTTTGTAAACTTTCCTTTTCTTTATTCGAGTCGACCCTAGAAGGTCAAGTTGTCGAGCATATTAATAAGGCTCCTTCCAGCATTGGAGTTCGATAACCTTTTTGATATTAATAAAGATAGAACTTTTTCCCAAACAAGTTTTCTCTCAAGAATCTTGTGCGCTTAGAATCTAGTTGAGACCAGCCCTCCTAGCTCTAAGTTTGTGATTTATCACGAGGTTCATCACCCCTAGTGTGGTTCACTTCACCTTTCCATCGAATACCAACCCAAAAACCCCTATCCAAGAAGTCTAAGGTCGAGTTTCTCACCTAAACTTCTCCAAACAGCCCACGCGCATACATCCTTGAATCAAGGCTTGTATCACCAATGTAGATGCATCCAATGCTTGATGACATCAAACGGCCAAGGTAGTGACATTAAACAAGCTTTGGATGGGAGGCAACCCATTGAACTGGTGTATTAATTTTTGGTACATCTTCAATTTCATTTATTTTATGCGAACATTCTAATTATGCCTTTGGTTTTAATTTTTTGATTAAAAAATAGTGTGCAGGAAGATTGATTGGTACAAAGTAAGGACCGATCGATCTGGTGTGGAGGAGAGCCCATGACTCCGAAACCTACAGGGATCTATCGGTCTTTGCCTAGACAGATCAATCGCAACGACCAATGCCTCGAGATACCGATTGGTCCAACACGAGACTGATCATTTGCGTGCAACACACAGACCAGCATCTCGGGAGATCAATCGGTCGATCTTGGAAGTAGTCAATCGATTGGTCCAAAAACCCCTGGGACCGATCGGTACACCTGTAGACCTATTGATTTTGTGCCTAGGTACGATTGTTTCATGCGATTTTGGTTTAAATAGGTTCATTTCATTCTAATTCGGTTAAATTTCACTAATATTAAACCGATAAATACTATAAAACCGACTTCTAAGTCATTTTGTCGATTTAACAAAAAATACCCTTCTTCTTCTCAATTCGGATCTAAGATGATTTTTGTGGAAAACTTTCAAAAGGTCATATCTTCTATGTTTCTCAACGGATTTGAGCTATTTTTGGGTCTATTCCACTCAGTTTTTCACCCTCTTTCCGATTATCATCCCAAATACAATATAACAAGATATGTGCTTTGAATAATTTAATTTCGAAATATTTTTGAAAATTTTGATTTCGTGTTATTTTGATTGTAGCTTGTGTAATTGATGAATATCATTGCTTACCACCTAGTTATGACTTAAGTACATGTTGAAGCATTGTTTGGTTGATAAATTTGTGTGGTGGAACTGAAGTTAGGGTTTGATGGTATGAAGTTAGGGGTTTTGATAAAATTGGGATAAATGAGAAATTTAGGTTTGATTGAATGACATAATATTGATTTGAGTAGAAATCTTGTTAATTTGCATTTAAAATCATAGCTTTGGACATTGAATTTGGATATTGGATTTGTTAGAAATGTGAACTTGAGAATTATTCAATATATTGGGAACTAGTGCATCTTTTACTTTTATAGACATTGTATCACGATTGTTAGATAATGATATTGTGCTTTGTGTTCGTGGAATGATGCACGACAAAGGTACCTCATCTGGCAAGAAAAGCAAATCACGAAATACAACGCACCTATTATTGAGGAGGAAACTAAAAATGTTGCAATGATATCTGCCCCTTAGCCACGCTTGGATAACACCCCTATTCCCGAGAGTCCTGTAGTTCTATTATCAGCTTTCAAAGATGACATATGGTTCAAAAGCCGCCGCATAGAGGTATCTTGGGATCACTATCACATTCTACAATTGATTGTTGCGTATTAAGATGGAACCCACTCGGGTTATATGTGAGGCAACGCTCTCGAAGATGGGAATTTGGAAGATGTGGCAGCTATTCTAGCCAATGTACGATTTGAGAACATTGCCTTCTTATCTTACCCCCACTATCCGAAGTTATTATGCCAGCTTGTCGCCACAGCACATTTGCAGTGAAGGAACCCCCACAAACCAAGGTGAAGTAACGTTCTCGTATTTCTCCAGTAGGGTACCTTATCATATGTCTATCTTTGACCTCTATGTATTATATGGGTTTGATGTTAATGGCGAGGAATACAGGTTCTATACACGTTTCAGAGGTAGGATAATTCTAGAAGTCTTCCTCTCTAGAAGTGATACAAGCCTTGATTCAAGGATGTATGCGCGTGGGCTGTTTGGAGAAGTGTAGGTGAGAAACTCGACCTTAGACTTCTTGGATAGGGGTTTTTGGGTTGGTATTCGATGGAAAGGTGAAGTGAACCACACGAGGGGTGATGAACCTCGTGATAAATCACAAACTTAGAGCTAGGAGGGCTGGTCTCAACTAGGTTCTAAGGGCACAAGTCTCTTGAGAGAATAACTTGTAGGGGAAAAAGTTCTATCTTTATTAATATCAAAAGGTTGTCGAACTACAATGCTGGAAGGAGCCTTATTAATATGCTCGACAGCTTGACCTTCTAGGGTCGACTCAAACAAAGAAAAGGAAAGTTTACAAAAGTGCACAAAAGGAAAAGATACAAAAGTGCATAACCGAAAAAGGACCTATTCCTAAAATGTTCTTGACTCAAAAATGTAAAGCATCTAGATCCTACCCTGCAAAACAGAAAGAGGCATATATTCGAATTGAAACTTACCTTAACTTACCTCACGGCCAAGAAATGGAAGGTGGCCGTCCTTGTGGCATGCACGCGCCTTGCTCCTAGTCTTCGACTTGGAGTAGGGTTAAAAATCTTTGGGCCCTGACCTCTCTTGCCACTAAAGCCCAAGTCTTTGATGTTCCTTGTATTGTTGAGAAGCCTTTTGATACAAGCCTTGATTCAAGGATGTATGCGCGTGGGCTGTTTGTAGAAGATTAGGTGAGAAACTCAACCTTAGGCTTCTGGATAGGGGTTTTCTGGTTGATAAACTATGGAAGGGTGAAGTGAACCACACGAGGG
Source organism: Pugionium cornutum (assembly GCA_018901935.1). NCBI lineage: Eukaryota > Viridiplantae > Streptophyta > Magnoliopsida > Brassicales > Brassicaceae > Pugionium > Pugionium cornutum. The sequence continues at coordinate 8,785 of JAENJI010001563.1, read as the reverse complement.
GTGATGAACCTCGTGATAAATCACAAACTTAGAGCTAGGAGGGCTGGTCTCAACTAGGTTCTAAGCGCACAAGTCTCTCTTGAGAGAAAGCTCGTAGGGAAAAAGTTCTACTTTATTAATAATCAAAAAGGTTGTCGAACTACAATGCTGGAAGGAGCCTTATTAATATGCTCGACAGCTTGACCTTCTAGGGTCGACTCAATAAGAAAAAGGAAAGTTTACAAAAGTGCACAAAAGGAAAAAATACAAAAGTGTATAACCGAAAAAGGACCTATTCCTAAAATGTTCTTGACTCAAAAATGTAAAGCAACTAGATCCTACCCTGCAAAACAGAAAGAGGCATATATTCGAATGTAAACTTACCTTAACTCACCTCACGGCCAAGAAATGGAAGGTGGCCGTCCTTGTGGCATGCACGCGCCTTGGTCCTAGTCTTCGACTTGGAGTAGGGTTAAATATCTTTGGGCCCTGACCTCTCTTGCCACTAAAGCCCAAGTCTCTGATGTTCCTTGTGTTGTTGAGAAGCCTTTGGACTCTAATTTGCTCTTCTGGCCCATTGTCCTTAGCTGCTCTTCCTCTAGAAGCTTGTCGACCCATAAGCTGAATTTGTGGAAGAGTGCTCTTGATCTGCTTCTTGTCATTGCTCCTGGAGGTACCACTGGTGTAGATACTTCCTCTAAGTGCATGTCCTGGAGCTGGTAGCTCATTTGGTCCGAGTCCTCTTGTGTAGAAGTGGAAGTGTGCGTGTACTCGGCCGGATGGCCTGTACCGGCTGGATTGTGCGCGGTACTGGCCGGAATGACTTCAGGACCGGCCAAGTTGATCCCGGAGTCGGCGGTGTCATCAGGGGGACCGGCGGTATCATTCACGTCCCCACCAAGTGTGCCGGAAGCTTGGGCCTCTCCGCCGGCGATGTTGACCGGTCTGGTCTTATAGGTCGAGGGTCTGGCGGTACTGTCTGGTCCGGCAGGCGCGCCAGATGGTCCTGCTGTTTCGGGCAAGCTTCCTGGTCGGCCAGTCTGGTCTCCTGGCTGGATGTACGACCTGATGTCCTCATCATTCCCTCCCTCTTCAGTAGGTTTTGTCCTCAAAACTGGATCATCTGCATGGAAAGGGGCCAAGTCAGTAACATTGAACGTATTGGACACATTAAACTCACCTGGAAGCTCGATCCGGTAGGCGTTGTTGTTGATCCTCTCGAGCACTCTGAATGGTCCATCTCCTCTTGGTGCTAGCTTTGAACTCCTTAGGTTTGGGAACCTCTCCTGCCGTAGGTGTAGCCACACCCAATCGCCTAGTTGAAAGATCACCTCCTTTCTTCCCTTGTTGGCATGAGTCACGTACTACCCGGTCCTTTTCTCCATGTTTTCTGCTACCTTCTGGTGTAACTTCCTTATGAACACTGCCTTGGATGCTCCGTTGAGGTTGGTCATCTCTGCTGGTGGCAGTGGCGTTTGCTCCAATGGGGTGAGATGGTTAAAGCTGTATACTACTTCAAATGGTGTCTTCTTGGTTGCTGAGTGCACGGCTCGGTTGTAAGCGAACTCTATGAATGGCAGGCACTCCACCCAAGTCTTGAGGTTCTTCCCTAAAGTAGTCCTGAGAAGAGTTGATAGTGTCCTGTTGACAACTTCAGTTTGGCCATCGGTTTGAGGATGGCAGGTGGTAGAGAAGAGTAGCTTCGTGCCTAGCTTCCTCCAAAGGGTCCTCCAGAAATGGCTGAGGAACTTGGTGTCCCTGTCTGATACGATGGTCCTTGGCACTCCATGAAGCCGTACTATCTCCCTGAAGAACAGCTCAGCTGTTTGCATGGCATCATTGACATTGGCACACAGAATGAAGTGTGCCATCTTGGAGAATCTGTCGACCACTACAAAGATTGCATCTTTGTGGTTGATCTTGGGCAGACCTAGAACAAAGTCCATTGAGATGTCCACCCATGGATGTGTAGGTATGGGCAGTGGGAGATACAACCCATGAGGTTGCACTCGGGACTTTGCCTTCTTGCAAGTGATACATCTTGCACAATGAACTTCTACTGTCCTCTTGATGTGTGGCCAGTAGAAGTGCTCCTTGACAACTGCTAGAGTCTTGTCAACACCAAAGAAGCCCATGAGTCCTCCTCCATGAGCTTATCGGATGATAAGCTCCCTCAATGATCCTTGTGGGCACAGCCTTCTCTCTCGGAACAAGAATCCCTCATGGATGTAAAACTTGCCATGACTCCCTGTGCCACACTCCTTGTAGCTCTCAGCAAAGTCAGGATCATCCTTGTATAGGTCCTTGATGTGCTCGAATCCTAGGACCTTTGCCTCCATGGTTGATATCAAGGTAAACCTCCTTGATAGTGCATCGGCTACAACATTGTCTTTGCCCTTCTTGTACTTGATGACGTACGGGAAGGTCTCTATGAACTCCATCCACCTGGCATGTCTCCTCTTGAGATTGGTTTGCCCTCTGAGGTGTTTGAGAGTCTCATGATCAGTGTGGATCATAAACTCCTTGGACAGCAAGTAATTCTGCCAAGTCTCCAATGCTCGGACAAGGGCATAAAGCTCCTTGTCATAAGTGGGGTAGTTCAGTGAGGCACCACCTAGCTTCTCACTGAAGTATGCCATTGGTCTCCCTCCTTGGGTTAGCAGTGCTCCTATGCTTATTCCAGAGGCATCACACTCCACTTCAAACGTCTTGTTGAAGTCGGGAAGGACTAGCACTGGTGCATGTGTAAGGCTGTCCTTCAAGGCCTGGAATGCCTTCTCCTGAGCTTCTCCCCAGCTGAATCCCACGTTCTTCTTCACTACTGCCGTCAATGGTGAGGCAATATGATACAAGCCTTGATTCAAGGATGTATGCGCGTGGGCTGTTTGTAGAAGATTAGGTGAGAAACTCAACCTTAGGCTTCTGGATAGGGGTTTTCTGGTTGATAAACTATGGAAGGGTGAAGTGAACCACACGAGGGGTGATGAACCTCGTGATAAATCACAAACTTAGAGCTAGGAGGGCTGGTCTCAACTAGATTCTAAGCGCACAAGATTCTTGAGAGAAAACTTGTTTGGGAAAAAGTTCTATCTTTATTAATATCAAAAAGGTTATCGAACTCCAATGCTGGAAGGAGCCTTATTAATATGCTCGACAACTTGACCTTCTAGGGTCGACTCGAATAAAGAAAAGGAAAGTTTACAAAAGTCCACAAATGGAAAAGATACAAAAGTGTATAATCGAAAAAGGACCTATTCCTAAAATGTCTTTGACTCAATAAATGTAAATATTCTAGATCCTACCCTGCAAAACAGAAAGAGGCAAATATTCTTATTGAAAACTTACCTTACTTACCTCACGGCCAAGAAATGGAAGGTGGTCGTCCTTGTGGCATGCACGCGCCTTGCTCCTAGTCTTCGACTTGGAGTAGGGTTAGGAATCTTTGGGCCATGTCCCTTGTGTTGTTTAGAAGCCTTTGGACTCTACTTTGCACTTCTGGCCCATTGTCTTTAGTCGATCTTCCTCTAGGAGCTTGTCCACCCATAAGCTGAACTTGTGGAAGAGTGCTCCTGATCTACTCCTTGTCATTGCTCCTGGTGGAACTACTGGTGTGGATACTTCGTCTAGATGCATGTCCTGAAGTTGGTAGCTTATCTGGTCCGAGTTTCCTTGTGTAGAAGTCGAAATGCTCGTGCACACGGCTGGATCAGCTGTACCGGCTGGAATGTGCGAGGTACTGGCCGGAATGCCTTCAGGACCGACCAAGTTGATCCCGGAGTCGGTGGCATCACCAAGGGGACTGGCGGTGTCATCCACGTCGCCACCAAGTTTGCCGGAAGCTTGGGCCTCTCCGCCGGCAATGCTGGTTGGTCTGGTCCTATTGGTTGAGGGTCCGGCGGTACTGCTTGGGCCGGCAGGCGTGCCAGATAGCCCTGCTGTCTCGGGCAAGCTTCCTGGTCAGTCAGTCTGGTCTCCTGGCTGGACATACGACCTGATGTCCTCATCATCCCCTCCCTCTTTAGTAGGTTTTGACCTCAAAACTGGTTCATCTGCATGGAAAGGGGCTAAGTCAGTTACATTGAACGTGTTGGACACATTAAACTCACCTGGGAGCTTGATCCGGTAGGCGTTGTTGTTGATCCTCTCAAGCACTCTGAATGGTCCATCTCCTCTTGGTGCTAGCTTGGAACTCCTTAGGTTTGGGAACCTCTCCTGCCGTAGGTGTAGCCACACCCAATCGCCTGGTTGAAAGATCACCTCCTTCCTTCCTTTGTTGGCATGAGTCACGTACTGTCCGGTCCTCTTCTCCAAGTTTTCTGCTACCTTCTGGTGTAACCTCCTTATGAACTCTGCTTTGGATGCTCCATTGAGGTTGGTCATCTCAGCTGGTGGCAGTGGTGTTTGCTCCAATGGGGTGAGAGGGTTGAAACCGTATACCACTTCAAATGGTGTCTTCTTGGTTGCTGAGTGCACGGCTCGGTTGTAGGCAAACTCAATGAATGGCAGGCACTCCACCCAAGTCTTTAGGTTCTTCCCTAGTGTAGTTCTGAGAAGAGTTGATAGTGTCCTGTTGACAACTTCAGTTTGGCCATCGGTTTGAGGATGGCAACTGGTTGAGAAGAGTAGCTTCGTGCCTAGCTTTCTCCAAAGGGTCCTCCAGAAATGGCTGAGGAACTTGGTGTCCCTATCTGATATGATGGTCCTTGGCACTCCATGAAGCCGTACTATCTCTCTGAAGAACAGCTCAGCTAATTGCGTGGCATCATTGACATTGGCACATGGGATGAAGTGTGCCATCTTGGAGAATCTGTCCACCACTACAAAGATTGCATCTTTGTGGTTGATCTTGAACAAAATCCATCGAGATGTCCACCCATGGATGTGTTGGTATGGGCAGTGGGAGATACAACCCGTGAGGTTGCACTCGGGACTTTGCCTTCTTGCAAGTGATGCATCTTGCACAATGTGCTTCTACTGTCCTCTTGATGTGTGGCCAGTAGAAGTGCTCCTTGACCACTGCTAGAGTCTTGTCGACACCAAAGTGGCCCATGAGTCCTCCTCCATGAGCTTCTCGGATGATAAGCTCCCTTAGTGATCCTTGTGGTATGCACAGCCTTCTTTTTCGGAACATGAATCCCTCATGGATGTAGAATTTGCCATGACTCCCTGTGCTACACTCCTTGTAGCTCTCAGCAAGGTCAGGATCATCCTTGTATAGATCCTTGATGTGCTCGAATCCTAGGACATTTGCCTCCATGGTTGATATCAAGGCAAACCTCCTTGATAGTGCATCGGCTACCACATTATCTTTGCCCTTCTTGTACTTGATGATGTACGGGAAAGTCTCTATGAACTCCATCCACCTGGCATGTCTCCTCTTGAGATTGGTTTGCCCTCTGAGGTGTTTGAGAGTCTCGTGATCAGTGTGGATCACAAACTCCTTGGACAGCAAGTAATGCTGCCAAGCCTCCAATGCTCGGACAAGGGTATAGAGCTCCTTGTCATAAGTGGGGTAGTTCAGTGAGGCACCACCTAACTTCTCACTGAAGTATGCCACTGGTCTCCCTCCTTGGGTTAGCACTGCTCCTATGCCTATTCCAAAGGCTTCACACTCCACTTCAAACGTCTTGCTGAAGTTGGGCAGGACTAGCACTGGTGCATGTGTAAGGCTGTCCTTCAAGGCCTGGAATGCCTTCTCCTGAGCTTCTCCCCTGCTGAATCCCACGTTCTTCTTCACTACTACCGTCAAGGGTGAGGCAATACTGCTGAAGTTGGGCACGAATCTCCTATAGAAGCTGGCCAGTCCGTGGAAGCTCCTTACTTGGCTGATGTTTCCTGGTGTTGGCCATTCTTGTATGGCTCGAATCTTCTCCTCATCAACCTGTAGGCCCTGTGAACTCACAACAAAACCTAAAAAGACAAGCTTATCAGTACAAAAGGTGCACTTCTTGAGATTGGCATAAAGCTCTTCTTGTCGAAGGGTTTTAAGGACCATCTCATAATGTGTGAGGTGTTCTATAAACAAGTATGTCATCAAAAAACTACCACAAACTTACTGATGTACGCCCTAAGAACTTGGTTCATAAAGGCATGAAGGTGCTTGGGGCATTAGTCAAGCCAAATGGCATGACTGTCCACTCAGAGCCCTTGCTTTGTCTTGAAAGCAGTCTTCCACTCATCACCTTCCTTCATTCTTACCTGGTGGTATCCACTTTTGAGGTCTATCTTAGAGAAGACCGTGGCTCCACTCAGCTCATCTAGCATGTCATCCAGTCGTGGTATTGGATGCCTATACTTGACTGTGATGTTGTTGATTGCTCGGCAGTCCACGCATATGCGCCAAGTCCCATCCTTCTTGGGCACTAGTAGCACTGGTACAGCACATGGACTGAGGCTCTCTCGAACATATCCCTTCTCCAGGAGCTCCTTGACTTGCTTCTCAAGCTCCTTGGACTCCTCTGGACTCATCCGGTAGGCTGGCCGGTTGGGCAGGGCTGCTCGGGGCACTAGATCAATCTGGTGTTCTATGCCACGTAAAGGAGGCAAGCCTGCTGGTATCTCCTCTGGAAATACATCCTGGAATTTGTTGAGGAGTGTTGCTACTTCATGAGGTAGCTCTACCTGTCCCTGTTCTATACTCAACACTTCCTTGAAAACCATTAGTAACATTAAATCCTTGAGGCTAAAGCTCTCCGGACATGACTAGGTTGAATAAGAAAGTTAGACTTGACAAGTTTCTTTTCCTTACTCATTTGGAGTTGTAGCTCATGTACTTGGGCAGGTGTAAGAGGAGCTAGGCTGACCTTTCTCTTGTCATGCACGAAGGTGTATAGATTGGTTCTGCCATCATGCCTGGTCTCTTTGTCAAACTGCCATGGTCTTCCTAGCAGAAGATGGCCAGCTTGCATGGGCACCACGTCGCTACGACTGATCCTGTACTTGCACAGTGACTTGCTCATGAATCTTGAGCTCCACTTTGTCATCAAGCCATCTCAGTCTATATAGTCGAGGATGCCGTGTCCTCTCTAGACCTAGCTTATCAACCATATACGCACTAGCAACGTTAGTGCAAGAACCACCATCTATGATGAGGTTACATACCTTTCCTTGATGGTGCAACGGCTGTGGAAGATGTTCTCCCTTTGGATGGTCTCTGAAGGATCCACCATTGCACTGAGGATACGTCTAGTGACCAGCACTTCCCCCCCATCAGGGTACTCAATGTCACCGTACTCTCCTTCTGGTTCATTGTCCTCTTCATCTTGGGACTCATATTCTCCTGCCTCCGTAATCAGCATGACTCGGTTGTTTGGGCACTCCTTGAGATGTGTCCACGTCCCTACACTTGAAACAAGTTATGTCACGTGATCTTTGAGGGTTAGAAGACTTACCAGGCTCTCTCTCTGGTCAGGTGGGTTCAGGAGGCTTGCTCTTGAACCTTGACTCGATCTCGCTTTTGCCTTTGTCCACTGTCTTAGGCATGTTGCTTGGTGCCCAAGGTGTCTTAGGCTTGCTGTGGATGTCTTGGCTCTTACGTTTGATGTGCTGTTCAGCTTGCACAGATAGGTGGAACAAGTCCTTGAAGTCGTTGTAGATTTGCCTTTCCACCTTGCAGCTGATCCTTTCTTGGAGTCCATCCAAGAATTTTGCCATCAATGCTTCTTCATCATCATTGAGCTCCAATCTGTTCCTTAACCTCTCGAACTCTTCATAGTACTCCTCTACTGATCTGGTACCCTGCTTAAGAGTACAAAAACGTCGTTGCAAATCCCTATGAAAGTAAGGTGGAACATACCTTTGTTGCATGAGGTCTTTCATGTCGACCCATGAGTCTACGGGTCTCATTCTCTTCCTCCTTCTGTCAGATACCTCACGATCCCACCAGATGAGGGCATTGTCCGTGAGTTGTGCTACTGCCATTGAGACTCTCCTAGGTCCTGGTTGGTTGTAGTGATCAAAGATATGATCCATTCTCTTCTCCCAATCTAGGTAAGCCTCGGGGTCTACTTTTCCTGCAAAACTAGGAGGAGTTAGCTTAACATCAGGATGAATTACCGGGTTGTAGGTGTGTTCATCTCCATCCTCATGACGTCTAGGAGGCATTCTTGGTCTCTGGTGAAGACCATATGGCTCAAAGCCATCATCTTCTGCCTCTGGTTGCCGTGGAGGTCCTCTCGGCCTATGGTGATAGTTATGAGGTTGTGTGTCCTCATCTCCATCTGGCTGGGGTTCCTCCTGTTAGTGCCGTGTCCTAAGGTGCTCAGGACCCTCAGGATGGTCTTGCTCAGCCCTCACGTGCCTTATGGCCTGGAATCTTACTGGTCTCTCCACGCTCCAACCTCTACTATGGATGCGAGTTGTGTTTGGAGTGTGGTGAACATAGCCATCATGGCTTCAGCTGCGTCTCTATTCTCTTCTCCCATGTGTGCTACAAAGAAAGAAGACAATTAGGGTGCTCCTAAATTATTAGAGTTTTCTTTTTATATGTGGTTTGAAAATAATGCAAAAAGGAAAATCCTAAGGAAAGGAAATTTGAAAAAAAAGGAAACTTCCTAGACAACTTGTGCTAGCTGTCCAATTCGAATTCCTTTAGTATTCTTTCTATTTTCTTTTTCTTTTCTTTTTAATTAGACTTAAAAATAAAGGAAATATGACTTAAACAAAAAGGAAAACGTGTATGCAATGCAAAAAGTGAATCTAAACCCTAGTGATACACGTAGGAGGCTAGATGCACTCGGTTTGGAGTTTGAGGTTATTTTTTTGATTTTTCTTGAATGCGACTTAAACTAATGCAAGAACACAAAAC
>JAENJI010001562.1:0-12594 GCA_018901935.1 Pugionium cornutum | reverse complement strand
GAGATACAACCCGTGAGGTTGCACTCGGGACTTTGCCTTCTTGCAAGTGATGCATCTTGCACAATGAGCTTCCACTGTCCTCTTGATGTGTGGCCAGTAGAAGTGCTCCTTGACCACTGCTAGAGTCTTGTCGACACCAAAGTGGCCCATGAGTCCTCCTCCATGAGCTTCTCTGATGATAAGCTCCCTTAATGATCCTTGTGGTATGCACAGCCTTCTTTCTCGGAACAAGAATCCCTCATGGATGTAGAACTTGCCATGACTCCCTGTGCCACACTCCTTGTAGCTCTCAGCAAAGTCAGGATCATCCTTGTATAGGTCCTTGATGTGCTCGAATCCTAGGACCTTTGCCTCCATGGTTGATATCAAGGCAAACCTCCTTGATAGTGCATCGGCTACCACATTGTCTTTGCCCTTCTTGTACTTGTTAATGTACGGGAAGGTTTCTATGAATTCCATCCACCTGGCATTTCTCCTCTTGAGATTGGTTTGCCCTCTGAGGTGTTTGAGAGTCTCGTGATCAGTGTGGATGAGGACATCAGGTCGTACATCCAGCCAGGAGACCAGACTGGCCGACCAGGAAGCTTGCCCGAGACAGCAGGACCATCTGGCACGTCTGCCGGACCGGGCAGTACCGCCGGACCCTCGACCTATAGGACCAGACCGGTCAGCATCGCCAGCGGAGAGGCCCAAGCTTCCGGCACACTTGGTGGGGATGTGGATGACACCACCGGTCCCTCTGGTGATGCCGCCAACTCCGGGATCAACTTGGCGGTCCTGAAGGCATCCCGGCCAGTACCGCGCACAATCCAGCCGGTACAGCCGATCCAGCCGAGTACACACGCATTTCCACTTCCACACAAGAGGACTCGGACCAAATGAGCTACCAGCTCCAGGACATGCACCTAGAAGTAGTATCTACACCAGTGGTACCTCAGGGAGCAATGACAAGAAGCAGATCAAGGGCACTCTTCCACAAATTCAGCTTATGGGTCGACAAGCTCCTAGAGGGAGATCAGCTAAGGACAATGGGCCAGAAGAGCAAATAGAGTCCAAAGGCTTCTCAACAACACAAGGAACATAAAAGACTTGGGCTTTAGTGGCAAGAGAGGTCAAGGCCCAAAGATTTTTAACCCTACTCCAAGTCGAAGACTAGGAGCAAGGCGCGTGCATGCCACAAGGACGGCCACCTTCCATTTCTTGGCCATGAGGTAAGTTAAGGTAAGTTTCAATTCGAATATATGCCTCTTCTGTTTTGCAGGGTAGGATCTAGAATATTTACTTTTATTGAGTCAAAGACATTTTAGGAATAGGTCCTTTTTCGGTTATGCACTTTTGTATCTTTTCCTTTGTGCATTTTTGTAAACTTTCCTTTTTCTTTATTTGTGTCGACCCTAGAAGGTCAAGCTGTCGAGCATATTAATAAGGCTCCTTCCAGCATTGTAGTTCGACAACCTTTTTGATTATTAATAAAGTAGAACTTTTCTGTTTTCTCTCAAGAAGCTTTGCGCTTAGAACCTAGTTGAGACCAGCCCTCCTAGCTCTAAGTTTGTGATTTATCACGAGGTTCATCACCCCTCGTGTGGTTCACTTCACCCTTCTTTTACCAACCAGAAAACCCCCATCCAGAAGCTTAAGGTTGAGTTTCTCACCTAATCTTCTACAAACAGCCCACGCGCATACATCCTTGAATCAAGGCTTGTATCATTTTGGTATCAGAGCTTAAAGCTCCTAAACCAGGTTGTTTCTATCCTTTTGCTTGTCTTATTTCTAGTTCTTGCATTAGTTTAAGTCGCATTCAAGAAAAATCAAAAAAAGAACATCAAACTCCAAACCGAGTGCATCTAGCCTCCTACGTGTATCACTAGGGTTTAGATTCACTTTTTGCATTGCATACACGTTTTCCTTTTGTTTAAGTCATATTTCCTTTATTTTTAAGTCTAATTAAAAAGAAAAGAAAAAGAAAATAGAAAAGATACTAAAAGAATTCGAATTGGACAGCTAGCACAAGTTGTCTAGGAAGTTTCCTTTTTTTTCGAATTTCCTTTCTTTAGAATTTTCCTTTTGCATTTTTTTTCAAACCACATATAAAAAGAAAACTCTCCTAATAATTTAGGAGCACCCTAATTGTCTTCTTTCTTTGTAGCACACATGGGAGAAGAGAATAGAGACGCAGCTGAAGCCATGATGGCCATGTTCACCACACTCCAAACACAACTCGCATCCATAGGCGAGAGGTTGGAGCGCGTGGAGAGACCGGTAAGATTCCAGGCCATAACGCACGTGAGAGCTGAGCAAGACTGTCCTGAGGGTCCTGAGTACCTTAGGACACGGCACGAACAGGAGGAACCCCAGCCAGATGGAGATGAGGACACACAACCTCATAACTATCACCATAGGCCGAGAGGACCTCCACGGCAACCAGAGGCAGAAGATGATGGCTTTGAGCCATATGGTCTTCACCAGAGACCAAGAATGCCTCCTAGACGTCATGAGGATGGAGATGAACACACCTATAACCCGGTAATTCATCCTGATGTTAAACTAACTCCTCCAACTTTTGCAGGAAAGTAGACCCCGAGGCTTACCTAGATTGGGAGAAGCGAATGGATCATATCTTTGATCACTACAACCAACCAGGACCTAGGAGAGTCTCAATGGCAGTAGCACAACTCACGGACAATGCCCTCATCTGGTGGGATCGTGAGGTATCTGACAGAAGGAGGAAGAGAATGAGACCCGTAGACTCATGGGTCGACATGAAAGACCTCATGCGACAAAGGTTTGTTCCACCTTACTTTCATAGAGACTTGCAACGTCGTTTTCGTACTCTTAAGCAGGGTACCAGATCAGTAGAGGAGTACTATGAAGAGTTCGAGAAGCTAAGGAACAGGTTGGAGCTCAATGATGATGAAGAAGCGTTGATGGCACAATTCTTGGATGGACTCCATGAGAGAATCAGCCGCAAGGTGGAAAGGCAAATCTACAGTGATTTCAAAGACTTGTTCCACCTTTCTGTCCAGGCTGAGCAGCACATCAAACGTAAGAGCCAAGACATCCGCAGCAAGCCTAAGACGCCTTGGGCACCAAGCAACATTCCCATGCCCGTAGACAAAGGCAAGAGCATAGAGATCGAGTCAAGGTTCAAGAGCAAGCCTCCTGAACCAACCCGTGACCAGAGAGAGCCTAGTAAGTCTTCTAACCCTCAAAGATCACGTGACATCACTTGTTTCAAGTGTAGGGGTCGTGGACACATCTCAAGGGAGTGCCCAAACAACTGGGTCATGCTGATTACGGAGGCTGGAGAATATGAGTCCCAAGATGAAGAGGACTATGAACCAGAAGAGGAATATGGTGACATTGAGTACCCTGATGTGAGGGAAGTGCTGATCACTAGACGCATCCTCAATGCAATGGTGGATCCTTCAGAGACCATCCAAAGGAGAACATCTTCGACAGCCGTTGCACCATCAAGGGCAAGGTATGTAACCTCATCATAGATGGTGGTTCTTGCACTAACGTTGCTAGTGCATATATGGTTGATAAGCTAGGTCTAGAGAAGACAAGGCATCCTCGACCATATAGACTGAGATGGCTGATGACAAAGTGGAGCTCAAGATCCATGAGCAAGTCACTGTGCCATTCAGTGTGGGCAAGTACTAAGACCAAGTCGTGTGCGACGTGGTGCCCATGCAAGCTGGCCATCTTCTGCTAGGAAGACCATGGCAGTTTGACAAAGAGACCAGGCATGATGGCAAAACCAATCTCTACACTTTTGTGCATGACAAAAGAAAGGTCAGCTTGGCTCCTCTTACACCTGCCCAGGTACATGAGCTTCAACAGCAAATGAGTAAGGAAAAGAAGCTCATTAAATCTGATTTTCTTATTCAACCAAGTCATGTCCGGAGAGCTTTAGCCTCAAGGATTTCATGTTACTAATGGTCTTCAAAGAAATCTTGAGTATAGAACAGGGACAGGTAGAGCTACCTCCTGAAGTAGCAACTCTCCTCAACAAATTCCAGGATGTATTTCAGAGGAGATACCAGCAGGCTTGCCTCCTTTACGTGGCATAGAACACCAGATTGATCTAGTGCCCGAGCAGCCCTGCCCAACCGGCCAGCACCGGATGAGTCCAGAGGAGTCCAAGGAGCTTGAGAAGCAAGTCAAGGAGCTCCTGGAGAAAGGATATGTTCGAGAGAGCCTCAGTCCATGTGCTGTACCAGTGCTACTAGTGCCCAAGAAGGATGGAACTTGGCGCATGTGCGTGGACTGCCGAGCAATCAGCAACATCACAGTCAAGTATAGGCATCCAATACCACGACTGGATGACATGCTAGATGAGCTGAGGGGAGCCACGGTCTTCTCCAAGATAGACCTCAAAAGTGGATACCACCAGGTAAGAATGAAGGAAGGTGATGAGTGGAGGACTGCTTTCAAGACAAAGCAAGGACTCTACGAGTGGACAGTCATGCCATTCGGCTTGACTAATGCCCCAAGCACCTTCATGCACCTTATGAACCAAGTTCTTAGGGCGTACATCAGTAAGTTTGTGGTAGTTTAATTTGATGATATACTAGTTTATAGTAAGTGCCTACGGAACACCTCACACATCTTGAGATGGTACTTAAAACCCTTCGACAAGAAGAGCTTTATGCCAATCTCAAGAAGTGCATCTTTTGTACTGATAAACTTGTCTTTTTAGGTTTTGTTATAAGTTCACAGGGCCTCCAGGTTAATGAGGAGAAGATTCGAGCCATACAAGAATGGCCAACACCAGGCAACATCAGCCAAGTAAGGAGCTTCCACGGACTGGCCAGCTTCTATAGAAGATTCGTGCCAACTTCAGCAGTATTGCCTCACCACTGACGGCAGTAGTGAAGAAGAACGTGGGATTCAGCTGGGGAGAAGCTCAGGAGAAGGCATTCAAGGCCTTGAAGGACAGCCTTACACATGCACCAGTGCTAGTCCTGCCCGACTTCAACAAGACTTTGAAGTGGAGTGTGATGCCTCTGGAATAGGCATAGGAGCAGTGCTAACCCAAGGAGGGAGACCAGTGGCATACTTCAGTGAGAAGCTAGGTGGTGCCTCACTGAACTCCCCCACTTATGACAAGGAACTCTATGCCCTTGTCCGAGCCTTGGAGACTTGGCAGCATTACTTGCTGTCCAAGGAGTTTGTGATCCACACTGATCACGAGACTCTCAAACACCTCAGAGGGCAAACCAATCTCAAGAGGAGACATGCCAGGTGGATGGAGTTCAGAGAAACCTTCCCGTACATCATCAAGTACAAGAAGGGCAAAGATAATGTGGTAGCCGATGCACTATCAAGGAGGTTTGCCTTGATATCAACAATGAGGCAAAGGTCCTAGGATTCGAGCACATCAAGGATCTATACGGATGATCCTGACCTTGCTGAGAGCCAAGGAGTGTACAGGAGTCATGGCAAATTCTACATCCATGAGGGATTCTGTTCCGAAAGAAGGCTGTGCATACAAGGATCACTAAGGAGCTTATCACCCGAGAAGCTCATGGAGGAGGACCCATGGGCCACTTTGGTGTCGACAAGACTCTAGCAGTGGTCAAGGAGCACTTCTACTGGCCACACATCAAGAGGACAGTAGAAGCACATTGTGCAAGATGCACCACTTGCAAGAAGGCAAAGTCTCGAGTGCAACCTCACGGGTTGTATTTCCCACTGCCCATACCAACACATCCATGGGTGGACATCTCAATGGACTTTGTTCTAGGTCTGCCCAAGATCAACCACAAAGATGCAATCTTTGTAGTGGTGGACAGATTCTCCAAGATGGCACACTTCATTCCATGTGCCAATGTCAATGATGCCAAACAAACAGCTGAGCTGTTCTTCAGGGAGATAGTACGGCTTCATGGAGTGCCAAGGACCATCGTATCAGACAGGGACACCAAGTTCCTCAGCCATTTCTGGAGGACCCTTTGGAGAAAGCTAGGCACGAAGCTACTTTTCTCTACCACCTGCCATCCTCAAACCGATGGCCAAACTGAAGTTGTCAACAGGACACTATCAACTCTTCTCAAAACTACACTAGGGAAGAACCTAAAGACTTGGGTGGAGTGCCTACCATTCATAGAGTTCGCTTACAACCGAGCCGTGCACTCAGAAACCAAGAAGACACCATTTGAAGTTGTATACGGCTTCAACCCTCTCACCCATTGGAGCAAACACCACTACCACCAGCTGAGATGACCAACCTCAACGGAGCATCCAAGCAGTTTCATAAGGAGTTACACCAGAAGGTAGCAGAAAACAGAAGAGGACTGACAGTACGTGACTCATGCCAACAAGGAAGAAAGGAGGTGATCTTTCAACCAGGAGATTGGGTGTGGCTACACCCACGGCAGGAGAGGTTCCCAAACCTAAGGAGTTCCAAGCTAGCACCAAGAGGAGATGGACCATTCAGAGTGCTGAGGATCAACAACAACGCCACCGGATCGAGCCAGGTGAGTTTAATGTGTCCAATCTTCAATGTTACTGACTTAGCCCCTTTCCATGCAGATGAACCAGTTTTGAGGACAAAACCTACTGAAGAGGGAGGGAATGATGAGGACATCAGACATCCAGCCAGGAGACCAGACTGGCCGACCAGGAAGCTTGCCCGAGACAGCAGGACCATCTGGCGCGCCTGCCGGACAAGACAGTACCGCCGGACCTTCGACCTATAGGACCAGACCGGGCAACATCGCCGGCGGAGAGGCCCAAGCTTCCGGCACACTTGGTGGGGACGTGATGACACCGCCGACTCCGGGATCAACTTGGCCGGTCCTGAAGTCATTCCGGCCAGTACCGCGCACAATCCAGCCGGTACAGGCCATCCAGCCGAGTACACGCTACCTTCCACTTCTACACAAGAGGACTCGGACCAAATGAGCTACCAGCTCCAGGACATGCATTTAGAGGAAGTATCTACACCAGTGGTACCTCCAGGAGCAATGACAAGAAGCAGATCAAGAGCACTCTTCCACAAATTCAGCTTATGGGTCGACAAGCTTCTAGAGGAAGAGCAGCTAAGGACAATGGGCCAGAAGAGAAAATTAGAGTCCAAAGGCTTCTCAACAACACAAGGAACATCAGAGACTTGGGCTTTAGTGGCGAGAGAGGTCAGGGCCCAAAGATATTTAACCCTACCCTACTCCAAGTCAAGACTAGGAGCAAGGTGCATGCCACAAGGACCACCTTCCATTTCTTGGCCGTGAGGTGAGTTAAGGTAAGTTTACATTCAATATATGCCTCTTTCTGTTTTGCAGGGTAGGATCTAGTTGCTTTACATTTTGAGTCAAGACATTTTAGGAATAGGTCCTTTTCGTTATACTTTTGTATTTTTCCTTTTTTGTGCACTTTTGTAAACTTTCCTTTTCTTATTTGAGTCGACTAGAAGGTCAAGCTGTCGAGCATATTAATAAGGCTCCTTCCAGCATTGTAGTTCGACAACCTTTTTGATTATTAATAAAGTAGAACTTTTTCCCTACGAGCTTTCTCTCAAGAGAGACTTTTGCGCTTAGAACCTAGTTGAGACCAGCCCTCCTAGCTCTAAGTTTGTGATTTATCACGAGGTTCATCACCCCTCGTGTGGTTCACTTCACCCTTCCATCTTTTACCAACCAGAAAACCCCCATCCAGAAGCCAAGGTTGAGTTTCTCACCTAATCTTCTACAAACAGCCCACGCGCATACATCCTTGAATCAAGGCTTGTATCATTTTGGTATCAGAGCTTAAAGCTCCTAAACCAGGTTGTTTCTATCCTTTTGCTTGTCTTTTTTCTAGTTCTTGCATTAGTTTAAGTCGTATTCAAGAAAAATCAAAAAAACAACATCAAACTCCAAACCGAGTGCATCTAGCCTCCTACGTGTATCACTAGAGTTTAGATTCACTTTTGCATTGTCTTGCACGTTTTCCTTTTGTTTAAATCATATTTCCTTTATTTTTAAGTTAAATTAAAAAGAAAATAAAAAGAAAATAGAAAGAATACTAAAGGAAGTCGAATTGGACAGCTAGCACAAGTTGTCAAGAAAGTTTCTTTTTTCTCAAATCTTCACATTTTTTTGAATTTCCTTTCCTTAGGATTTTCCTTTTTGCATTTTTTCGAAACCCCTATAAAAAAAGAAAACCCTCCTAATAATTTAGGAGCACCCTAATTGTCTTTTTTCTTTGTAGCACACATAGAAGAAGAGAATAGAGACGCAGCTGAAGCCATGATGGCCATGTTCACCACACTCCAAACACAACTCGCATCCATAGGCGAGAGGTTGGAGCGCGTGGAAAGACCGGTGAGATTCCAGGCCATAAGGCACGTGAGAGCTGAGCAAGACTGTCCTGAGGGTCCTGAGCACCTTAGGACACGGCAGGAACAGGAGGAACCCCAGCCAGATGGAGATGAGGACACACAACCTCATAACTATCACCATAGGCCGAGAGGACCTCCACGGCAACCAGAGGCAGAAGATGATGGCTTTGAGCCATATGGTCTTCACCAGAGACCCAGAATGCCTCCTAGACGTCATGAGGATGGAGATGAACACACCTACAACCGGTAATTCATCCTGATGTTAAACTAACTCCTCCAAGTTTTGCAGGAAAAGTAGACCCCGAGGCTTACCTAGATTGGGAGAAGCGAATGGATCATATCTTTGATCACTACAACCAACCAGGACCTAGGAGAGTCTCAATGGCAGTAGCACAACTCACGGACAATGCCCTCATCTGGTGGGATCGTGAGGTATCTGACAGAAGGAGGAAGAGATGAGCCAGAGACTCATGGGTCACATGAAAGACCTCATGCGGTATGTTCCATTTTACATAGGATTTGCAAACGTGATTTAAGCAGGGTACCAGATCAGTAGAGGAGTAAAGAGTTCAGAGGTTAAGGAACAGATTGAGCTCAATGATGATGAAGAAGCATTGATGGCACAATTTGGATGGACTCAAGAAAGGATCAGCTGCAAGGTGGAAAGGCAAATCTACATTCAAGGACTTGTTCCACCTATCTGTGCAGCTGAACAGCACATCAAACGTAAGAGCCAAGACATCCAGCAAGCCTAAGACGCCTTGGGCACCAAGCAATATTCCCAAGCCCGTCGACAAAGGCAAGAGCATAGAGATCGAGTCAAGGTTCAAGAGCAAGCCTCCTGAACCAACCCCTGACCAGAGAGAGCCTAGTAAGTCTTCTAACCCTCAAAGATCACGTGACATCACTTGTTTCAAGTGTAGGGGTCCTGGACACATCTCAAGGGAGTGCCCAAACAACCGGGTCATGCTGATTACGGAGGCTGGAGAGTATGAGTCCCAAGATGAAGAGGACTGTGAACCAGAAGAAGAATACGGTGACATTGAGTACCCTGATGTGGGGGAAGTGCTGGTCACTAGACGTATCCTCAATGCAATGGTGGATCCTTCAGAGACCATCCAAAGGAGAACATCTTCCACAGCCGTTGCACCATCAAGGGCAAGGTATGTAACCTCATCATAGATGGTGGTTCTTGCACTAACGTTGCTAGTGCAGATATGGTTGATAAGCTAGGTCTAGAGAAGACAAGGCATCCTCGACCATCTAGACTGAGATGGCTGGATGACAAAGTGGAGCTCAAGATTCATGAGCAAGTCACTGTGCCATTCAGTGTGGGTGTACTAAGACCAAGTCGTGTGCGACGTGGTGCCCATGCAAGCTGGCCATCTTCTGCTAGGAAGACCATGGCAGTTTGACAAAGAGACCAGGCATGATGGCAAAACCAATCTCTACACTTTTGTGCATGACAAAAGAAAGGTCAGCTTGGCTCCTCTTACACCTGCCCAGGTACATGAGCTTCAACAGCAAATGAGTAAGGAAAAGAAGCTCATTAAATCTGATTTTCTTATTCAACCAAGTCATGTCCGGAGAGCTTTAGCCTCAAGGATTTCATGTTACTAATGGTCTTCAAAGAAATCTTGAGTATAGAACAGGGACAGGTAGAGCTACCTCATGAAGTAGCAACACCTCAACAAATTCCAGGATGTATTTCCAGAGGAGACCAGCAGGCTTGCCTCCTTTACGTGGCATAGAACACCAGATTGATCTAGTGCCCGGACCAGCCCTGCCCAACCGGCCAGCCTACCGGATGAGTCCAGAGGAGTCCAAAGAGCTTGAGAAGCAAGTCAAGGAGCTCCTGGAGAAAGGATATGTTCGAGAGAGCCTCAGTCCATGTGCTGCACCAGTGCTACTAGTGCCCAAGAAGGATGGAACTTGGCGCATGTGCGTGGACTGCCGAGCACTCAACAACATCACAGTCAAGTATAGGCATCCAATACCACGACTGGATGACATGCTAGATGAGCTGAGGGGAGCCACGGTCTTCTCCAAGATAGACCTCAAAAGTGGATACCACCAGGTAAGAATGAAGGAAGGTGATGAGTGGAAGACTGCTTTCAAGACAAAGCAAGGGCTCTACGAGTGGACAGTCATGCCATTTGGCTTGACTAATGCCCCAAGCACCTTCATGCGCCTTATGAACCAAGTTCTTAGGGCGTACATCAGTAAGTTTGTGGTAGTTTACTTTGATGACATACTAGTTTATAGTAAGTGCCTACGGGAACACCTCACACATCTTGAGATGGTACTTAAAACCCTTTCACAAGAAGAGCTTTATGCCAATCTCAAGAAGTGCATCTTTTGTACTGATAAACTTGTCTTTTTAGGTTTTGTTGTAAGTTCACAGGGCCTACAGGTTGATGAAGAGAAGATTCGAGCCATACAAGAATGGCCAACACCAGGCAACATCAGCCAAGTAAGGAGCTTCCACGGACTGGCCAGCTTCTATAGGAGATTCATGCCCAACTTCAGCAGTATTGCCTCACCACTGACGGGAGTAGTAAAGAAGAACGTGGATTCAGCTGGGGAGAAGCTCAAGAGAAGGCATTCAAGGCCTTGAAGGACAGCCTTAGACACGCACCAGTGCTAGTCCTGCCCGACTTCAACAAGACGTTTGAAGTGGAGTGTGATGTCTCTGGAATAGGCATAGGAGCAGTGCTAACCCAAGGAGGGAGACCAGTGGCATACTTCAGTGAGAAAGGTGGTGCCTCACTGAACTACTCACTTATGACAAGGAGCTATTCCCTTGTCCGATTGGAGACTTGGCAGCATTACTTGCTGCCCAAGGAGTTTGTGATCCACACTGATCATGAGACTCTCAAACACCTCAGAGGGCAAACCAATCTCAAGAGGAGACATGCCAGGTGAATGGAGTTCATAGAGACCTTCCCGTACGTCATCAAGTACAAGAAGGGCAAAGATAATGTTGTAGCCGATGCACTATCAAGGAGGTTTGTCTTGATATCCACCATGGAGGCAAAGGTCCTAGGGTTCGAGCACATCAAGGACCTATACAAGGATGATCCTGACTTTGCTGAGAGCTACAAGGAGTGTGGCACAGGGAGTCATGGCAAATTCTACATCCATGAGGGATTCTTGTTCCGAGAAAGAAGATTGTGCATACCACAAGGATCATTAAGGGATCTTATCATCCGAGAAGCTCATGGAGGAGGACTCATGGGCCACTTTGGTGTCGACAAGACTCTAGCAGTGGTCAAGGAGCACTTCTACTGGCCACACATCAAGAGGACAGTAGAAGCACATTGTGCAAGATGCATTACTTGCAAGAAGGCAAAGTCCCGAGTGCAACCTCACGGTTGTATCTCCCACTGCCCATACCAACACATCCATGGGTGGACATATCGATGGATTTTGTTCTAGGTCTGCCCAAGATCAACCACAAAGATGCAATCTTTGTAGTGGTGGACAGATTCTCCAAGATGGCACATTTCATCCCATGTGCCAATGTCAATGATGCACAAACAGCTGAGCTGTTCTTCAGGGAGATAGTACGGCTTCATGGAGTGCCAAGGACCATCACCAGAGGACACCAAGTTCCTCAGCCATTTCTGGAGGACCCTTTGAGAACTAGGCACGGTTACTCTTCTCAACCACTTGCCATCCTCAAACCGATGGCCAAACTGAAGTTGTCAACAGGACCCTATCAACTCTTCTCAGAACAACACTAGGGAAGAACCTAAAGACTTGGGTGGAGTTCCTGCCATTCATTGAGTTCACCTACAACCGAGCCGTGCACTCAGCAACCAAGAAGACACCATTTGAAGTGGTATAAGGTTTCAACCCTCTCACCCCATTGGAGCAAACACCACTGCCACCAGCTGAGATGACCAACCTCAACGGAGCATCCAAAGCAGAGTTCATAAGGAGGTTACACCAGAAGGTAGCAGAGAACTTGGAGAAGAGGACCGACAGTACGTGACTCATGCCAACAAAGGAAGAAAGGAGGTGATCTTTCAACCAGGCGATTGGGTGTGGCTAAACCTACGGCAGGAGAGGTTCCCAAACCTAAGGAGTTCCAAGCTAGCACCAAGAGGAGATGGACCATTCAGAGTGCTTGAGAGGATCAACAAACACGCCTACCGGATCGAGCTCCCAGGTGAGTTTAATGTGTCCAACACGTTCAACGTAACTGACTTAGCCCCTTTCCGTGCAGATGAACCATTTTTGAGGACAAAACCTACTAAAGAGGGAGG
>JAENJI010001561.1:0-12757 GCA_018901935.1 Pugionium cornutum | reverse complement strand
TGTTTGGAGAAGTTTAGGTGAGAAACTCGACCTTAGAGTTTCTGGATAGGGGTTTTTGGGTTGGTATTCGATGGAAAGGTGAAGTGAACCACACGAGGGGTGATGAACCTCGTGATAAATCAAACTTAGAGCTAGGAAGGCTGGTCTCAACTAGATTCTAAGCGCACAAGATTTTTGAGAGAAAACTTGTTGGGGAAAAAGTTCTATCTTTATTAATATCAAAAAGGTTGTCGAACTACAATGCTGGAAGGAGCCTTATTAATATTCTCGACAGTGTGACCTTCTAGGGTCGACTCAAATAAAGAAAAGGAAAGTTTACAAAAGTGCACAAATGGAAAAGATACAAAGTGTATAACCGAAAAAGGACCTATTCCTAAAATGTTCTTGACTCAAAAATGTAACGAATCTAGATCCTACCCTGCAAAACAGAAAGAGTCATATATTCGAATTGAAACTTACCTTAACTTACCTCACGGCCAAGAAAAGGAAGGTGGCTGTCCTTGTGGCTTGCACGCGCCTTGCTCCTAGTCTTCGACTTGGAGTAGGGTTAAATATCTTTGGGCCTGACCTCTCTTGCCACTAAAGCCCAAGTCTCTGATGTTCCTTGTGTTGTTGAGAAGCCTTTGGACTCTAATTTGCTCTTCTGGCCCATTGTCATTAGCTGCTCTTCCTCTAGAAGCTTGTCGACCCATAAGCTGAATTTGTGGAAGAGTGCTCTTGATCTTCTTCTTGTCATTGCTCCTGGAGGTACCACTGGTGTAGATACTTCCTCTAAGTGCATGTCCTGGAGCTGGTAGCTCATTTGGTCCGAGTCCTCTTGTGTAGAAGTGGAAGTGTGCGTGTACTCGGCTGGATGGCCTGTACCGGCTGGATTGTGCGCGGTACTGGCCGGAATGACTTCAGGACCGGCCAAGTTGATCCCGGAGTCAGCGGTGTCATCAGGGGGACCGGCGGTGTCATTCACATCCCCAACAAGTGTGCCGGAAGCTTGGGCCTCTCCGCCGGCGATGTTGACCGGTCTGGTCCTATAGGTCGAGGGTCCGGCGGTACTGTCTGGTCCGGCAGCCGCGCCAGATGGTCGTGCTGTCTCGGGCAAGCTTCCTGGTCGGCCAGTCTGGTCTCCTGGATGGATGTATGACCTGATGTCCTCATCATTCCCTCCCTCTTCATTAGGTTTTGTCCTCAAAACTGGTTCATCTGCATGGAAAGGGGCCAAGTCAGTAACATTAAACGTATTGGACACATTAAACTCACCTGGTAGCTCGATCCGGTAGGCGTTGTTGTTGATCCTCTCGAGCACTCTGAATGGTCCATCTCCTCTTGGTGCTAGCTTGGAACTCCTTAGGTTTGGGAACCTCTCCTGCCGTGGGTGTAGCCACCAATCGCCTGGTTGAAAGATCACCTCCTTTCTTCCTTTGTTGGCATGAGTCACGTGTCGGTCCTCTTCTCCAAGTTCTCTGCTACCTTCTGGTGTAACCTCCTTATGAACTCTGCTTTGGATGCTCCGTTGAGGTTGGTCATCTCAGCTGGTGGCAGTGGTGTTTGCTCAATGGGGTGAGAGGTTGAAACCGTATACCACTTCAAATGGGGTCTTCTTGGTTGCTGAGATGCGGCTCGGTTGTGGCGAACTCATGAATGGCAGGCACTCCACCCAAGTCTTGAGGTTCTTCCCTAGTGTAGTCCTGAGAAGAGTCGACAATGTCCGGTTGACTAATTCAGTTTGGCCATCGGTTTGAGGATGGCAGTGGGTAGAGAAGAGCAGCTTCATGCCTAGCTTCCTCCAAAGGGTCCTCCAGAAATGGCTGAGGAACTTGGTGTCCCTGTCTGACACGATGGTCCTTGGCACTCCATGAAGCCGTACTATCTCCCTGAAGAACAGCTCAGCTGTTTGTGTAGCATCATTGACATTGGCACATGGAATGAAGTGTGCCATCTTGGAGAATCTGTCCACCACTACAAAGATTGCATCTTTGTGGTTGATCTTGGGCAGACCTAGAACAAAGTCCATTGAGATGTCCACCCATGGATGTGTTGGTATGGGCAGTGGGAGATACAACCCGTGAGGTTGCACTCGGGACTTTGCCTTCTTGCAAGTAATGCATCTTGCACAATGCTTCTACTGTCCTCTTGATGTGTGGCCAGTAGAAGTGCTCCTTGACCACTGCTAGAGTCTTGTCGACACCAAAGTGGCCCATGAGTCCTCCTCCATGAGCTTCTCGGATGATAAGCTCCCTTAGTGATCCTTGTGGTACGCACAGCCTTCTTTCTCGGAACAGGAATCCCTCATGGATGTAGAATTTGCCATGACTCCCTGTGCTACACTCCTTGTAGCTCTCAGCAAGGTCAGGATCATCCTTGTATAGATCCTTGATGTGCTCAAATCCTAGGACATTTGCCTCCATTGTTGATATCAAGGCAAACCTCCTTGATAGTGCATCGGCTACCACATTATCTTTGCCCTTCTTGTACTTGATGATGTACGGGAAGGTTTCTCTGAACTCCATCCACCTGGCATGTCTCCTCTTGAGATTGGTTTGCCCTCTGAGGTGTTTGAGAGTCTCGTGATCAGTGTGGATCACAAACTCCTTGGACAGCAAGTAATGCTGCCAAGTTTCCAGTGGTCGGACAAGGGCATAAAGCTCCTTGTCATAAGTGGGGTAGTTCAGTGAGGCACCACCTAGCTTCTCACTGAAGTATGCCACTGGTCTCCCTCCTTGGGTTAGCACTGCTCCTATGCCTATTCCAGAGGCATCACACTCCACTTCAACGTCTTGTTGAAGTCGGGCAGGACTAGCACTGGTGCATGTGTAAGGCTGTCCTTCAAGGCCTGGAATGCCTTCTCTTGAGCTTCTCCCCAGCTGAATCCACGTTCTTCTTCACTACTGCTGTCAGTGGTGAGGCAATACTGCTGAAGTTGGGCACGAGTCTCCTATAGAAGCTGGCCAGTCCGTGGAAGCTCCTTACTTGGCTGATGTTGCCTGGTGTTGGCCATTCTTGTATGGCTCGAATCTTCTCTTCATCAACCTGTAGGCCCTGTGAACTTACAACAAAACCTAAGAAGACAAGTTTATGAGTACAAAAGATGCACTGCTTGAGATTGGCATAAAGCTCTTCTTGTCGAAGGGTTTTAAGTACCATCTCAAGATGTGAGGTGTTCGTAGGCACTTACTATAAACAGTATATCATCAAAGTAAACTACTACAAACTTACTGATGTCGCCCTAAGAACTTGGTTCATAAGGCGCATGAAGGTGCTTGGGCATTAGTCAAGCGAATGGCATGACTGTCCTCGTAAACCCTTGCTTTGTCTTGAAAGCAGTCTTCCACATCACCTTCCTTCATTCTTACCTGGTGGTATCCACTTTTGAGGTCTATCTTGGAAGACCGTGGCTCCACTCAGCTCATCTAGCATGTCATCCAGTCGTGGTATTGGATGCCTTGTACTTGACTGTGATGTTGTTGATTGCTCGGCAGTCCACGCACATGCCAAGTCCCATCCTTCTTGGGCACTAGTAGCACTGGTACGCATGGACTGAGGCTCTCGAACATATCCTTTCTCCAGGAGCTCCTTGACTTGCTTCTCAAGCTCCTTGGACTCCTCTGGACTCATCCGGCTGGCGGTTGGGCAGGGCTGCTCGGGGCACTAGATCAATCTGGTGTTCTATGCCACGTAAAGGAGGCAAGCCTACTGGTATCTCCTCTGGAAATACATCCTGGAACTTGTTGAGGAGAGTTGCTACTTGAGGAGGTAGCTCTACCTGTCCCTGTTCTACACTCAAGATTTCTTTGAAGACCATTAGTAACATTAAATCCTTCGAGGCTAAAGCTCTCCGGACATGGCTTGGTTGAATAAAAAAATTAGACTTGATAAGTTTCTTTTCCTTACTCATTTGGAGTTGTAGCTCATGTACCTGGGCAGGTGTAAGAGGGGCCAAGCTGACCTTTCTTTTGTCATGCACAAAAGGGTAGAGATTGGTTCGGCCATCATGCCTGGTCTCTTTGTCAAACTGTCATGGTCTTCCTAGCAGAAGATGGCCAGCTTGCATGGGCACCACGTCGCACACGACTTTGTCTTGGTACTTGCCCACACTGAATGGCAGAGTGACTTGCTCATGGATCTTGAGCTCCACTTTGTCATCGAGCCATCTCAGTCTATATGGTCGAGGATGCCTTGTCTTCTCTAGACCTAGCTTATCAACCCTATATGCACTAGCAACGTTAATGCAAGAACCACCATCTATGATGAGGTTACATACCTTAACCTTGATGGTGCAACGGCTGTGGAAGATGTTCTCCCTTTGGATGGTCTCTGAAGGATCCACCATTGCACTGAAGATGCGTCTAGTGACCAGCACTTCCCCCACATCAGGGTACTCAATGTCACCATATTCCTCTTCTGGTTCATAGTCCTCTTCATCTTGGGACTCATATTCTCCAGCCTCCATAATCAGCATGACCTGGTTGTTTGGGCACTCTCTGGAGATGTGTCCACGACCCCTACACTTGAAACAAATGATGTAACGTGATCTCTGAGGGTTGGAAGACTTACTAGGCTCTCTCTGGTCACGGGTGGGTTCAGGAGGCTTGCTCTTGAACCTTGACTCGATCTCTATGCTCTTGCCTCTGTCTACGGGCTTGGGATTGTTACTTGGTGCCCAAGGTGTCTTAGGCTTGCTGCGGATGTCTTGGCTCTTACGTTTGATGTGCTGCTCATCCTGGACAGAGAGGTGGAACAAGTCTTTGAAGTCATTGTAGATTTGCCTTTCCACCTTGCGGCTGATCCTTTCTTGGAGTCCATCCAAGATTTGAGCCATCAATGCTTCTTCATCATCATTGAGCTCCAATCTGTTCCTTAGCTTCTCGAACTCTTCATAGTACTCCTCTACTGATCTGGTATCCTGCTTAAGAGTACGAAAACAACGTTGCAAGTCCCTATGAAAGTAAGGTGGAACAAACCTTTGTCGCATGACATCCTTCATGTCGACTCATGAGTCTATGGGCCTCATTCTTTTCCTCTTCTGTCAGATACCTCACGATCCCACCAGATGAGGGTAATGTCCGTGAGTTGTGCTACTACCATTGAGACTCTCCTAGGCCCTTGTTGGTTGTAATGATCAAAGATATGATCCATTCTTCTCTCCCAATCTACGTAGGCTTCAGGGTCTACTTTTCCTGCAAAACTTGGAGGAGTGAGCTTAACATCAGGATGAGTTACCCGGTTGTAGGCGTGTTCATCTCCATCCTCATGATGTCTAGGAGGCATCCTTGGTCTCTTGTGAAGACCATATGGCTCGAAGCCATCATCTTCTGCCTCTGGTTGCCGTGGAGGTCCTCTCGGCCTTTGGTGATAGTTATGAGGTTGTGTGTCCTCATCTCCATCTGGCTCGGGCTCCTCCTGTTCATGCCGTGTCCTAAGGTGCTCACGATCCTCAGGACGGTCTTGCTCAGCTCTCACGTGCCTTATGGCCTGGAATCTCACAGGCCTCTCCACGCGCTCCAATCTCTCGCCTATGGATGCGAGTTGCGTTTGGAGGGTGGTGAACATGGCCATCATGGCTTTGGTTGCTTCTCTATTTTCTTCTGCCATTGTGTGCTACAAAGAAAGAAGACAAGTTATGATACTCCTAGATTATTAGGAGGGTTTTCTTTTTATAAGAGATTCGAAAAAATGCAAAAAGGAAAGTTCTAAGGAATAGAAAATTCGAAAATATAGAGATTTGAATAAAAGGAAATTTTCTTGACAACTATTGCTAGCTGTCCAATTTGAAATCTTTTGGTATTTTTCCTATTTTCTTTTCTTTTCTTTTTCTTTTCTTTTAATTTAACTTAAAATAATAGAAATATGATTCTAACAAAAGGGAAAGTCGAATATAGCAATGCAAGAATGATTCTAGAACCTAGTGATGCACGTAGGAACTAGATGCACTCGGTATGAACTTAGATGTTATTTTTTTGATTTTCTGGAATGAAACTTAAACTAATGCAAGAACAAGAAACAAGACAAGCTAAAGGATAGAAACAACCTGGTATAGGAGCTTTAAGCTCTGATACCAAAATGATACAAGCCTCGATTCAAGGCTTAGATGCGCGTGGGCTGTTTGGAGAAGATTATGTGAGAAACTCAACCTTAGGCTTCTGGATGGGGGTTTTCTGGTTGGTAAAAGATGGAAGGGTGAAGTGAACCACACGAGGGGTGATGAACCTCGTGATAAATCACAAACTTAGAGCTAGGAGGGCTGGTCTCAACTAGGTTCTAAGCGCACAAGTCTCTTGAGAGAATAACTTGATGAAAGAAAATTCAATCTTTATTAATATCAAAAAGGTTGTCGAACTACAATGCTGGAAGGAGACTTATTAATATGCTCGACAGCTTGACCTTTTAGGGTCGACTCAAATAAGAAAAGGAAAACTTACAAAAGTGCAAAAAAGGAAAAGATACAAAAGTGTATAATCGAAAAAAGACCTATTCCTAAAATGTCTTTGACTCAATAAATGTAAATATTCTAGATCCTACCCTGCAAAACAGAAAGAGGCAAATATTCTTATTGAAAACTTACCTTACTTACCTAACGGCCAAGGAATGGAAGGTGGTCGTCCTTGTGGCATGCACGCGCCTTGCTCCTAGTCTTCAACTTGGAGTAGGGTTAGGAATCTCTAGACCCTGATCTCTCTTGCCACTAAAGCCCAAGTCTCTGATGTCCCTTGTGTTGTTGAGAAGCCTTTGGACTCTCCCTTGCACTTCTGGCCCATTGTCCTTAGTCGATCTTCCTCTAGGAGCTTGTCGACCCATATATAAGCTGAATTTGTGGAAGAGTGCCCTTGATCTGCTTCTTGTCATTGCTCCTTGAGGTACCACTGGTGTAGAGACTTCCTCTAGGTGCATGTCCTGGAGCTGGTAGCTCATTTGGTCCGAGTCTTCTTGTGTAGAAGTGGAAATGTGCGTGTACTCGGCTGGATCGGCTGTACCGGCTGGATTGTGCGAGGTACTGGCCGGAATGCCTTCAGGACCGGCCAAGTTGATCCCGGAGTCGGTGGCATCACCAAGGGGATCGGCGGTGTCATCCACGTCGCCACCAAGTGTGCTGGCAGCTTGGACCTCTCCGCCGGCAATGCTGACCGGTCTGGTTCTATTGGTCGAGGGTCGGCGGTACTGCTTGGTCCGGCAGACGTGCCAAATGGCCCTGCTGTCTCGGGCAAGCTTCCTGGTCGGCCAGTCTGGTCTCCTGGCTGGATGTACGACCTGATGTCCTCATCAATATGGCTCAAAGCCATCATCTTCTGCCTCTGGTTGTCGTGGAAGTCCTCTCGGCCTATGGTGATAGTTATGAGGTTGTGTGTCCTCATCTCCATCTGGTTGGGGCTCCTCCTGTTTGTGTCGTGTCCTAAGGTGCTCAGGACCCTCAGTACGGTCTTTCTCAGCTCTCACGTGCCTTATGGCCTGGAATCCCACAGGCCTCTCCACACGCTCCAATCTCTCGCCTACGGATGCGAGTTGTGTTTGGAGGGTGGTGAACATGGCCATCATGGCTTCGGTTGCTTCTCTATTTTCTTCTGCCATTGCGTACTACAAAGATAGAAGACAAGTTATGCTGCTCCTAAATTACTAGGAGGGTTTTCTTTTATAAGGGGGATTCAAAAAAATGCAAAAAGGAAAAAATCTGAGAATTGGAAATTTGAAAATATGAAGATTTGAATAAAAAAAAATTTTCTTGACAACTATTGCTAGCTGTCCAATTCGAATCCTAGTGATTTGAAAATATGGTTCTAACAAAAAGGAAAGTCGAAAATAGCAATGCAAGAATGATTCTAGAACCTAGTGATGCACGTAGGAACTAGATGCACTCGGTATGAACTTAGATGTTATTTTTTTTTTCTTGAATGAAACTTAAACTAATGCAAGAACAAGAAACAAGACAAGTTAAAGGATAGAAATAACCTGGTTTAGGAGCTTTAAGCTCTGATACCAAAATGATACAAGCCTCGATTCAAGACTTATATGCGCGTGGGCTATTTGGAGAAGGTTAGGTGAAAAACTCGACCTTAGACTTCCTGGATAGGGGTTTTGGGTTGGTATTCGATGGAAGGGTGAAGTGAACCACACGAGGGGTGATGAACCTCGTGATAAATCACAAACTTAGAGCTAGGAGGGCTGGTCTCAACTAGGTTCTAAGCGCACAAGCTTCTTTGAGAGAAAAACTTGTAAAGAGAAAATTCGCACTTTATTAATATCAAAAGGTTGTCGAACTACAATGCTGGAAGGAGCCTTATTAATATGCTCGACAGCTTGACCTTCTAGGGTCGAATCAAATAAAGAAAATGAAAGTTTACAAAAGTGCACAAATGGAAAATATAAAAAAGTGCATAACTGAAAAAAGACCTATTCCTAAAATGTCTTTGACTCAAGAAATGTAAATATTCTAGATCCTACCCTGCAAAACAGAAAGAGACAAATATTCGTATTGAAAACTTACCTTACTTACCTCACAGCCAATAAATGGAAGATTGCCGTCCTTGTGGCATGCACGCGCCTTGCTCCTAGTCTTCGACTTGGAGTAGGGTTAGGAATCTTTGGGCCCTGACCTCTCTTGCCACTAAAGCCCAAGTCTCTGAAGTCCCTTGCATTGTTGAGAAGCCTTTGGACTCTTCTTTGCACTTCTGGCCCATTTTCCTTAGTCGATCTTCCTCTAGGAGCTTGTCGACCCATAAGCTGAACTTGTAGAAGAGTGCTCTTGATCTGCTCCTTGTCATTGCTCCTGGTGGCACTACTGGTGTGGAGACTTCCTCTAGATGCATGTCCTGAAGCTGGTAGCTTACCTGGTCCGAGTTTCCTTGTGTAGAAGTTGAATTGCTCGTGTGCTCGGCTGGATCGGCTGTACTGGCTGGACTGTGCAAAGTACTGGTTGGAATGCCTTCAGGACCGGCCAAGTTGATCCCGGAGTCGGCGGCGTCACCAAGGGGACCGGCGGTGTCATCCATGTCGCCACCAAGTGTGCCGGAATGATGAGGACATCAGGTCGTACATCCAGCCAGGAGACCAGACTAGCCGACCAGGAAGCTCGCCCGAGACAGCCGGACCATCTGGCACGCCTGCCGGCACAAGCAGTACCGCCGGACCCTCGACCACAAGGACCAGAGCAACCAGCATTGCCGGTGGAGAGGCCCAAGCTTCCGGCACACTTGGTGGCGACGTGGATGACACCGGCGGT
The DNA here is from genome assembly GCA_018901935.1 of Pugionium cornutum. Lineage (NCBI taxonomy): Eukaryota > Viridiplantae > Streptophyta > Magnoliopsida > Brassicales > Brassicaceae > Pugionium > Pugionium cornutum. Next base: position 3,552 of record JAENJI010001561.1, on the reverse strand, counting down.
CCCTCTGGTGATGCCGCCAACTCCGGGATCAACTTGGCCAGTCCTGAAGGCATTCCGGCCAGTACCTCGCACAATCCAACCGGTACAGCCAATCCAGCCGAGTACACGCGCATTTCCACTTCTACACAAGAGGACTCGGACCAAATGAGCTACCAGCTCCAGGACATGCCCCTAGAGGAAGTATCTACACCAGTGGTACCTCAAGGAGCAATGACAAGAAGCAGATCAAGGGCACTCTTCCACAAATTCAGCTTATGGGTCGACAAGCTCCTAGAGGAAGATCGACTAAGGACAATGGGCCAAAAATACAGGAAGAGTCCAATGGCTTCTCAACAACACAAGGGACATCAGAGACTTGGGCTTTAGTGGCAAGAGAGGTCAGGGCCCAAAGATTCTTAACCCTACTCCAAGTCGAAGACTAGGAGCAAGGCGCGTGCATGCCACAAGGACGACCACCTTCCATTTCTTGGCCATGAGGTAAGTTAAGGTAAGTTTCAATTCGAATATATGCCTCTTTCTGTTTTGCAGGGTAGGATCTAGAATATTTACTTTATTGAATCAAATACATTTTAGGAATAGGTCCTTTTTCGATTATACACTTTTGTATATTTTCCTTTGTGCACTTTTGTAAGTTTTCCTTTTCTTATTTGGGTCGACCCTAGAAGGTCAAGCTGTTGAGCATATTAATAAGGGTCCTTCCAGCATTGTAGTTCGACAACCTTTTTGATATTAATAAAGTGCGAATTTTCTCTTTTTCTCAAATATTCATATTTTTGAATTTCCAATTCCCAGATTTTTTCCTTTTTGCAAATTTTCGAATCCTTATAAAAAGAAAACCCTCCTAATAATTTAGGAGCATCCTAACTTGTCTTCTTTCTTTGTAGCACACAATGGTAGAAGAAAATAGAGAAGCAACCGAAGCAATGATGGCCATGTTCACCACACTCCAAACACAACTCGCATCCATAGGCGAGAGGTTGGAGCGCGTGGAAAGACCAGTGAGATTCCAGGCCATAAGGCACGTGAGAGCTGAGCAAGACCGTCCTGAGGGTCCTGAGCACCTTAGGACACGGCACGAACAGGAGGAACCCCAACCAGATGGAGATGAGGACACACCACCTCATAACTATCACCATAGGCCGAGAGGCCCTCCACGGCAACCAGAGGCAGAAGATGATGGCTTTGAGCCATATGGTCTTCACCAGAGACCAAGAATGCCTCCTAGACATCATGAGGATGGAGATGAACACGCCTATAACCGGGTAACTCATCCTGATGTTAAGCTAACTCCTCCAAGTTTTGCAGGAAAAGTAGACCCCGAGGCTTACCTCGATTGGGAGAAAAGAATGGATCATATCTTTGATCATTACAACCAACCAGGACCTAGGAGAGTCTCAATGGCAGTAGCACAACTCACGGACAATGCCCTCATCTGGTGGGATCGTGAGGTATCTGACAGAAGGAGGAAAAGAATGAGACCTATAGATTCATGGGTCGACATGAAGGATGTCATGCGACAAAGGTTTGTTCCACCTTACTTTCATAGAGACTTGCAACGTCGTTTTCGTACTCTTAAGCAGGGTACCAGATCAGTAGAGGAGTACTATGAAGAGTTTGAGAAGCTAAGGAACAGATTAGAGCTCAATGATGATGATGAAGCATTGATGGCACAATTCTTGGATGGACTCCAAGAAAGAATCAGCCGCAAGGTGGAGAGGCAAATCTACAATGACTTCAAAGACTTGTTCCACCTATCTGTCCAGGCTGAGCAGCACATCAAACGTAAGAGCCAAGACATCCGCAGCAAGCCTAAGACACCTTGGGCACCATGCCCAAGCCCGTAGACAAAGGCAAGAGCATAGAAATCGAGTCAAGGTTCAAGAGCAAGCCTCCTGAACCCACCCGTGACCAGAGAGAGCCTGGTAAGTCTTATAACCCTCAAAGATCATGTGACATCACTTGTTTCAAGTGTAGGGGTCGTGGACACATCTCAAGGGAGTGCCCAAACAACCGGGTCATGTTGATTACGGAGGCTGGAGAATATGAGTCCCAAGATGAAGAGAACTATGAACCAGAAGAGGAGTATGGTGACATTTAGTACCCTGATGTGGGGGAAGTGCTGGTCACTAGACGCATCCTCAGTGCAATGGTGGATCCTTCAGAGACCATCCAAAGGGAGAACATCTTCCACAGCCGCTGCACCATCAAGGGCAAGGTATGTAACCTCATCATAGATGGTGGTTCTTGCACTAACGTTGCTAGTGCATATATGGTTGATAAGCTAGGTCTAGAGAAGACAAAGCATCCTCGACCATATAGACTGAGATGGCTGGATGACAAAGTGGAGCTAAAGTTCCATGAGCAAGTCACTGTGCCATTCAGTGTGGGCAAGTACCAAGACCAAGTCGTGTGCGACGTGGTGCCCATGCAAGCTGGCCATCTTCTGCTAGGAAGACCATGGCAGTTTGACAAAGAGACCAGGCATGATGGCGAACCAATCTCTAAACTTTTGTGCATGACAAAAGAAAGGTCAGCTTGGCTCCTCTTACACCTGCCCAGGTACATGAGCTACAACTCCAAATGAGTAAGGAAAAGAAACTTATCAAGTCTAATTTTCTTATTCAACCAAGCCATGTCCGGAGAGCTTTAGCCTCAAAGGATTTAATGTTACTAATGGTTTTCAAGGAAGTGTTGAGTGTAGAAAAAGGACAGGTAGAGCTACCTCCTGAAGTAGCAACTCTCCTCAACAAGTTCCAAGAAGTTTTTCCAGAGGAGATACCAGCAGGCTTGCCTCCTTTACGTGGCATAGAACACTTGATCGATCTAGTGCCCGGAGCAGCCCTGCCCAACCGGCCAGCCTACCGGATGAGTCCAGAGGAGTCCAAGGAGCTTGAGAAGCAAGTCAAGGAGCTCCTGGGGAAAGGATATGTTTGAGAGAGCCTCAGTCCATGTGCTGTACCAGTGCTACTAGTGCCCAAGAAGGATGGGACTTGGCGCATGTGCGTGGACTGCCGAGCAATCAACAACATCACAGTCAACTACCAGCATCCAATACCACGGCTGGATGACATGCTAGATGAGCTGAGTGGAGCCACGGTCTTCTCTAAGATAGACCTCAAGAGTGGATACCACCAGGTCAGGATGAAAGAAGGTGATGAATGGAATACTGCTTTCAAGACAAAGCAAGGGCTATACGAGTGGATAGTCATGCCATTTGGCTTGACTAATGCCCCAAGCACCTTCATGCGCCTTATGAACCAAGTTCTTAGGGCGTACATCAGTAAGTTTGTAGTAGTTTACTTTGATGACATCTTGGTTTATAGTAAGTGCCTACGGGAACACCTCACACATCTTGAGATTGTACTTAAAACCCTTCGACAAGAAGAGCTTATGCCAATCTCAAGAAGTGCATTTTTTGTACTGATAAACTTGTCTTCTTAGGTTTTGTTGTAATTTCACAGGACCTACAGGTTGATGAAGAGAAGATTCGAGCCATACAAGAATGGCCAACACCAAGCAACATCAGCCAAGTGAGGAGCTTCCACGGACTGG
>JAENJI010001560.1:0-7500 GCA_018901935.1 Pugionium cornutum | reverse complement strand
TGAATTACGCGGTTGTAGGTGTGTTCATCTCCATCCTCATGACGTCTAGGAGGCATTCTTGGTCTCTGGTGAAGACCATATGGCTCAAAGCCATCATCTTCTGCCTCTGGTTGCCGTGGGGGTACTCTCGGCCTATGGTGATAGTTATGAGGTTGCGTGTCCTCATCTCCATCTGGCTGGGGTTCCTCCTGTTCGTGCTGTGTCCTAAGGTACTCAGGACCCTCAGGACGGTCTTGCTCAGCTCTCACGTGCCTTATGGCCTGGAATCTTACTGGTCTTTCCACGCGCTCCAACCTCTCGCCTATGGATGCGAGTTGTGTTTGGAGTGTGGTGAACATGGCCATCATGGCTTCAGCTGCGTCTCTATTCTCTTCTCCCATGTGTGCTCCAAAGAAAGAAAATAATTAGGGTGCTCCTAAATTATTAGGAGAGTTTTCTTTTTATATGTGGTGATGCAAAAGGAAAATTCAAAGAAAGGAATTTCACGAGAAAAGGAAACTTCCGACAACTCTGCTGTCCACCAAATTCGATTTTTCTTTTCTTTTCTTTTTGTTTTCTTTTTAATTTAACTTAAAACTAATGGAAATATGAATTAAACAAAAAGGAAAACGTGAATGCAATGCAAAAAGTGAATCTAAACCCTAGTGATACACGTAGGAGGCTAGATGCACTCGGTTTGGAGTTTGAGGTTATTTTTTTGATTTTTCTTGAATGCGACTTAAACTAATGCAAGAACACAAAACAAAACAAGCAAAAGGATAGAAACAACCTGGTTTAGGAGCTTTAATCTCTGATACCAAAATGATACAAGCCTTGATTCAAGGATGTATGCGCGTGGGCTGTTTGTAGAAGATTAGGTGAGAAACTCAACCTTAGGCTTCTGGATAGGGGTTTTCTGGTTGGTAAACGATGGAAGGGTGAAGTGAACCACACGAGGGGTGATGAACCTCGTGATAAATCACAAACTTAGAGCTAGGAGGGCTGGTCTCAACTAGGTTCTAAGCGCACAAGATTCTTAGAGAGAAAACTTGTAGGGAAAAGTTCTACTTTATTAATAATCAAAAGGTTGTCGAACTACAATGCTGGAAGGAGCCTTATTAATATGCTCGACAGCTTGACCTACTAGGGTCGACTCAAATAAGAAAAAGGAAAGTTTACAAAAGTGCACAAAAGGAAAAATACAAAAGTGTATAACCAAAAAAGGACCTATTCCTAAAATGTTCTTGACTCAAAAATGTAAAGCAACTAGATCCTACCCTGCAAAACAGAAAGAGGCATATATTCGAATGTAAACTTACCTTAACTCACCTCACGGCCAAGAAATGGAAGGTGGCCGTCCTTGTGGCATGCATGCGCCTTGCTCCTAGTCTTCGACTTGGAGTAGGGTTAAATATCTTTGGGCCCTGACCTCTCTTGCCACTAAAGCCCAAGTCTCTGATGTTCCTTGTGTTGTTGAGAAGCCTTTGGACTCTAATTTGCTCTTCTGGCCCATTGTCCTTTGCTGCTCTTCCTCTAGAAGCTTGTCGACCCATAAGCTGAATTTGTGGAAGAGTGCTCTTGATCTGCTTCTTATCATTGCTCCTGGAGGTACCACTGGTGTAGATACTTCCTCTAAGTGCATGTCCTGGAGCTGGTAGCTCATTTGGTCCGAGTCCTCTTGTGTAGAAGTGGAAGTGTGCGTGTACTCGGCTGGATGGCCTGTACCGCCAGGATTGTGCGCGGTACTGGCCGGAATGACTTCAGGACCCGCCAAGTTGATCCCGGAGTCGGCGGTGTCATCAGGAGGACCGGCGGTGTCATTCACGTCCCCACCAAGTGTGCCGGAAGCTTGGGCCTCTCCGCCGGCGATGTTGACCGGTCTGGTCCTATAGGTCGAGGGTCCGGCGGTACTGTCTGGTCCGCAGGCGCGCCAGATGGTCCGGCTGTCTCGGGCAAGCTTCCTGGTCGGCCAGTCTGGTCTCCTGGCTGGATGTACGACCTGATGTCCTCATTCCTCCTCTTCAGTAGGTTTTGTCCTCAAAACTGGTCCATCTGCATGGAAAGGGGCCAAGTCAGTAACATTAAACGTATTGGACACATTAAACTCACCTGGAAGCTCGATCCGGTAGGCGTTGTTGTTGATCCTCTCGAGCATTCTGAATGGTCCATCTCCTCTTGGTGCTAGCTTGGAACTCCTTAGGTTTGGGAACCTCTCCTGCTGAGGTGTAGCCACACCCAATCGCCTGGTTGAAAGATCACCTCCTTTCTTCCTTTGTTGGCATGAGTCACGTACTGTCCGGTCCTCTTTTCCAAGTTCTCTGCTACCTTCTGGTGTAACCTCCTTATGAACTCTGCTTTGGATGCTCCGTTGAGGTTGGTCATCTCAGCTGGTGGCAGTGGTGTTTGCTCCAATGGGGTGAGAGGGTTGAAGCCGTATACCACTTCAAATGGTGTCTTCTTGGTTGCTGAGTGCACGGCTCGGTTGTAGGCGAACTCAATGAATGGCAGGCACTCCACCCAAGTCTTTAGATTCTTCCCTAGTGTTGTTCTGAGAAGAGTTGATAGGGTCCTGTTGACAACTTCAGTTTGGCCATCGGTTTGAGGATGGCAAGTGGTTGAGAAGAGTAGCTTCGTGCCTAGCTTTCTCCAAAGGGTCCTCCAGAAATGGCTGAGGAACTTGGTGTCCCTATCTGATACGATGGTCCTTGGCACTCCATGAAGCCGTACTACCTCTCTGAAGAACAACTCAGCTGTTTGTGTGGCATCAGGACATTGGCACATGGATGAAATTCTTGGAGAATCTGTCCACCACTACAAAGATTGCATCTTTGTGGTGATCTTGGGCAGACTGAACAAAATCCATTGATATATCCACCCATGGATGCGTCGGTATGGGCAGTGGGAGATACAACCTGTGAGGTTGCACTCGGGACTTTGCCTTCTTGCAAGTGATGCACCTTGCACAATGAACTTTTACTGTCCTCTTGATGTGTGGCTAGTAGAAGTGCTCCTTGACCACTGCTAGAGTCTTGTCGACACCAAAGTGGCCCATGAGTCCTCCTCCATGAGCTTCTCGGATGATAAGCTCCCTTAGTGATCCATGTGGTATGCACAGCCTTCTTTCTGGGAACAAGAATCCCTCATGGATGTAGAATTTGCCATGACTCCCTGTGCTACACTCCTTGTAGCTCTCAGCAAGGTCAGGATCATCTTTGTATAGATCTTTGATGTGCTCGAATCCTAGGACCTTTGCCTCCATTGTTGATATCAAGGCAAACCTCCTTGATAGTGCATCGGCTACCACATTATCTTTGCCCTTCTTGTACTTGATGATGTACGGGAAGGTTTCTATGAACTCCATCCACCTGGCATGTCTCCTCTTGAGATTGGTTTGCCCTCTGAGGTGTTTGAGAGTCTCGTGATCAGTGTGGATCACAAACTCCTTGGAAAGCAAGTAATGCTGCCAAGTCTCCAATGCTCGGACAAGGGCATAGAGCTCCTTGTCATAAGTGGGGTAGTTCAGTGAGGCACCACCTAGTTTCTCACTGAAGTATGCCACTGGTCTCCCTCCTTGGGTTAGCACTGCTCCTATGCCTATTCCAGAGGCATCACACTCCACTTCAAACGTCTTGTTGAAGTCGGGAAGGACTAACACTGGTGCGTGTGTAAGGCTGTCCTTCAAGGCCTTGAATGCCTTCTCCTGAGCTTCTCCCCAGCTGAATCCCACATTCTTCTTCACTACTGCCGTCAGTGGTGAGGCAATACTGCTGAAGTTTGGCACGAATCTCCTATAGAAGCTGGCCAGTCCGTGGAAGCTCCTTACTTGGCTGATGTTTCCTGGGGTTGGCCATTCTTGTATGGCTCGAATCTTCTCCTCATCAACCTGTAGGCCCTGTGAACTCACAACAAAACCTAAAAAGACAAGCTTATCAGTCAAAAGGTGCACTTCTTGAGATTGGCATAAAGCTCTTCTTGTCAAGGGTTTTCACCATCTGATGTGTGAGGTGTTCCCAGAGGCACTTACTATAAACAAGTATGTCATCAAAATAAACTACCACAAACTTACTGATGGGCCCAAGAACTTGGTTCATGGCATGAAGGTGCTTGATTAGTCAAGCCAAATGGCATGACTGTCCACTCGTAGAGCCCTTGCTTTGTCTTGAAAGCAGTCTTCCACTCATCACCTTCCTTCATTCTTACCTGGTGGTATCCACTTTTGAGTTCTATCTTGGAGAATACCGTGGCTCCACTCAGCTCATCTAGCATGTCATCCAGTCGTGGTATTTGATGCCTATACTTGACTGTGATGTTGTTGATTGCTCGGCAGTCCACGCACATGCGCCAAGTCCCATCCTTCTTGGGCACTAGTAGCACTGGTACAGCACATGGACTGAGGCTCTCTCGAACATATCCCTTCTCCAGGAGCTCCTTGACATGCTTCTCAAGCTCCTTGGACTCCTCTGGACTCATCCGGTAGGCTGGCCGGTTGGGCAGGGCTGCTCCGGGCACTAGATCAATCTGGTGTTCTATGCCACTGGAGGCAAGCCTGCTGGTATCTCCTCTGGAAATACATCCTGAATTTGTGAGGAGTGTTGCTCTTCATGAGGTAGCTCTACCTGTCCTGTTCTATACCAACACTTCCTTGAAAACCATTAGTAACATTAAGTCCTTCGAGGCTAAAGCTCTCCGGACATGACTAGTTGAATGAAAGTTAGACTTGAGAAGTTTCTTTTCCTTACTCATTTGGAGTTGTAGCTCATGTACTTGGGCAGGTGTAAGAGGAGCTAGGCTGACCTTTCTCTTGTCATGCACGAAGGTGTATAGATTGGTTCGCCCATCATGCCTGGTCTCTTTGTCAAACTGCCATGGTCTTCCTAGTAGAAGATGGCCAGCTTGCATGGGCACCACGTCGCACACGACCTGATCTTGGTACTTGCCCACACTGAATGGCACAGTGACTTGCTCATGAATCTTGAGCTCCACTTTGTCATCAAGCCATCTCAGTCTATATGGTTGAGGATGCCGTGTCCTCTCTAGACCTAGCTTATCAACCATATACGCACTAGCAACGTTAGTGCAAGAACCACCATCTATGATGAGGTTACATACCTTTCCTTTGACGGTGCAACGGCTGTGGAAGATGTTCTCCCTTTGGATGGTCTCTGAAGGATCCACCATTGCACTGAGGATACGTCTAGTGACCAGCACTTCCCCCACATCAGGGTACTCAATGTCACCATACTCTCCTTCTGGTTCATAGTGCTCTTCATCTTGGGACTCATATTCTCCTGCCTCCGTAATCAGCATGACTCGGTTGTTTGGGCACTCCCTTGAGATGTGTCCACGTCCCCTGCACTTGAAACAAGTTATGTCACGTGATCTTTGAGGGTTAGAAGACTTACCAGGCTCTCTCTGGTCACGGGTGGGTTCAGGAGCCTTGCTCTTGAACCTTGACTCGATCTCTATGCTCTTGCCTTTGTCTACGGTCTTGGGCATGTTGCTTGGTGCCCAAGGTGTCTTAGGCTTGCTGCGGATGTCTTGGCTCTTACGTCTGATGTGCTGTTCAGCTTGCACAGATAGGTGGAACAAGTCCTTGAAGTCGTTGTAGATTTGCCTTTCCACCTTGCAGCTGATCCTTTCTTGGAGTCCATCCCAGAATTGCGCCATCAATGCTTCTTCATCATCATTGAGCTCCAATCTGTTCCTTAACCTCTCGAACTCTTCATAGTACTCCTCTACTGATCTTTGTCGCATGAGGTCTTTCATGTCGACCCATGAGTCTACGGGCCTCATTCTCTTCCTCCACATCAGGGTACTCAATGTCACCATACTCTCCTTCTGGTTCATAGTGCTCTTCATCTTGGGACTCATATTCTCCTGCCTCCGTAATCAGCATGACTCGGTTGTTTGGGCACTCCCCTGAGATGTGTCCACGTCCCCTGCACTTGAAACAAGTTATGTCACGTGATCTTTGAGGGTTAGAAGACTTACCAGGCTCTCTCTGGTCACTGGTGGTCAGGAGCCTGTTTTGAACCTTGACACGATCTCCACGCTTTTGCCTTTGTCTACTGTCTTAGGCATGTTGCTTGGTGCCCAAGGTGTCCTAGGCTTGCTGCGGATGTCTTGGTTCTTACGTTTGATGTGCTGTTCAGCTTGCACAGATAGGTGGAACAAGTCCTTGAAGTCGTTGTAGATTTGCCTTTCCACCTTGCAGCTGATCCTTTCTTGGAGTCCATCCCAGAATTGCGCCATCAATGCTTCTTCATCATCATTGAGCTCCAATCTGTTCCTTAACCTCTCGAACTCTTCATAGTACTCCTCTACTGATCTTTGTCGCATGAGGTCTTTCATGTCGACCCATGAGTCTACGGGCCTCATTCTCTTCCTCCACATCAGGGTACTCAATGTCACCATACTCTCCTTCTGGTTCATAGTGCTCTTCATCTTGGGACTCATATTCTCCTGCCTCCGTAATCAGCATGACTCGGTTGTTTGGGCACTCCCTTGAGATGTGTCCACGTCCCCTGCACTTGAAACAAGTTATGTCACGTGATCTTTGAGGGTTAGAAGACTTACCAGGCTCTCTCTGGTCACGGGTGGGTTCAGGAGGCTTGCTCTTGAACCTTGACTCGATCTCTACGCTTTTTCCTTTGTCCACTGTCTTAGGCATGTTGCTTGGTGCCCAAGGTGTCTTAGGCTTGCTGCGGATGTCTTGGCTCTTACGTCTGATGTGCTGTTCAGCTTGCACAGATAGGTGGAACAAGTCCTTGAAGTCGTTGTAGATTTGCCTTTCCACCTTGCAGCTGATCCTTTCTTGGAGTCCATCCCAGAATTGCGCCATCAATGCTTCTTCATCATTATTGAGCTCCAATCTGTTCCTTAACCTCTCGAACTCTTCATAGTACTCCTCTACTGATCTTTGTTGCATGAGGTCTTTCATGTCGACCCATGAGTCTACGGGCCTCATTCTCTTCCTCCACATCAGGGTACTCAATGTCACCATACTCTCCTTCTGGTTCATAGTGCTCTTCATCTTGGGACTCATATTCTCCTGCCTCCGTAATCAGCATGACTCGGTTGTTTGGGCACTCCCTTGAGATGTGTCCACGTCCCCTGCACCTGAAACAAGTTATGTCACGTGATCTTTGAGGGTTAGAAGACTTACCAGTCTCTCTCTGGTCACGGGTGGGTTCAGGAGGCTTGCTCTTGAACCTTGACTCGATCTCTACGCTTTTGCCTTTGTCCACTGTCTTAGGTATGTTGCTTGGTGCCCAAGGTGTCTTAGGCTTGCTGCGGATGTCTTGGCTTGCTGCGGATGTCTTGGCTCTTACGTTTGATGTGCTGTTCAGCTTGCACAGATAGGTGGAACAAGTCCTTGAAGTCGTTGTAGATTTGCCTTTCCACCTTGCAGCTGATCCTTTCTTGGAGTCCATCCAAGAATTGTGCCATCAATGCTTCTTCATCATTATTGAGCTCCAATCTGTTCCTTAACCTCTCAAACTCTTCATAGTACTCCTCTAC
>JAENJI010000156.1:0-48209 GCA_018901935.1 Pugionium cornutum | reverse complement strand
CCAAACTGAAAAGACTCGGTATGAGACTTGGGAGCGATCTAACATGCTGAGTTTGAACCTTATGAGGATGACGATGGCGGAAAGTATTAAGCCATCTATGCCTAAGACAGAGAAAGCAAGGGAATTCATACAGAAAATTAAGGAGTGTTCACAATCGGATTTGGCTGATAAGTCGATTGTAGGAAGTCTAATGAGTGAGCTAACTACAAAAAAGTTTGACTGGTCTCAACCAATCCATGATCATGTCACGCACATGTCTAACTTGGCAGTAAAGTTAACATCCATGGGAATGGAGGTTCATGAACAGTTTTTGGTCCAATTCATTATGAACTCCCTACCTTTTGAATTTAGCCAATTCCAGGTGAACTACAACGCCATTAAAGATAAATGGAATTTTAAAGAACTAAAGGCTATGTTGGTTCAAGAGGAAGGGAGATTAAAGAAAATGAAGGACCAAGTTGCGAATCTCGTAGGTCTTGGAAGTTCTAGCAGCTATAAGGCAAAACCGAGTAAAAAGGACAAAAGGAAGGATAAAGCTTTTGTGAAAGGACCTGAAAGCAAAATCCATAAAGAGATGAAATGTTTCTTTTGCAAGAAAACGGGACATTTCAAGAAAGATTGTCTAAAACGAAAAGCCTGGTTCGATAAGAAAGGTAAACATCATAGTTTTGTTTGCTCTAAATTGAATCTTATAGAAGTGCCTAATAATACTTGGTGGCTAGATTCTGGTGCTACTACTCATGTGTCTCATATTAAACAGGGATTCAGTTCGATCCAGCCCATAAGAGGAACTGAACAATACTTGTTCATGGGGAACAGGATGAAGGCACAAATTGAAGGCATTGGGACTTATAGATTGATTTTAGACACTCGATGTCATGTAGATCTTGAAGGATGTCTCTATGTACCTGAATGTGCTAGAAATCTTGTTTCCGTTAGTAGACTGGATAATTTAGGATTTGTTTTTAAGATTGGACATGGTGTTTTCTCTTTGTACCGAAATGATTACTTTTATGGTAGTGGTACTTTGTTTGATTCACTTTATAAATTCAATCTTGATGCAAAATTTTCCGAATCCCTATTTAATATTGAAAGTCGAGGCATTAAACGTAGTGCATCAAATGAAAATTCTGCTTTATTGTGGCATCAAAGATTAGGTCATATTTTCAAAGAAAGAATTATGAGGTTGGTAAAGAATGAAATTCTTCCTGCATTGGATTTTGGTGATCTAAATGTATGTGTAGATTGCATTAAAGGAAAGCAGACTAAACATATAACAAAGAAATCAGCCACAAGAAGCACTCAGCTTATTGAGTTAATACATACCGATATTTGTGGCCCTTTAGATGCTCCTTCTTGGAGTGGTGAAAAATACTTTATCACCTTCATCGATGATTACTCACGTTATGGATATACATATCTATTGCATGAAAAGTCCAAATCTGTGAATTTCCTAGATGTGTTCATTGACGAGGTGGAAAGGCAGTTAGATAAAAAGGTAAAAGTTGTGAGATCTGATAGAGGTGGTGAGTTTTATGGAAAATTCAACGAAAATGGACAATGTCCAGGTCCATTTGCAAAGTTACTTGAAAGTAAAGGTATTTGTGCACAATATACAATGCCTGGTACTCCTCAGCAGAATGGTGTAGCTGAGAGGCGGAATCGTACTTTAATGGATATGGTTAGGAGCATGTTAAGTAATTGCTCTTTACCCTCTTCGTTGTGGGTATATGCATTAAAAACTGCAACGTATTTGCTGAACCGGGTTCCTAGCAAGGCTGTTCCTAAGACCCCTTATGAACTATGGACGGGAAGGAAACCTAGTTTAAGACATCTACGTGTTTGGGGTTGTCCAACAGAAGTAAGGTTGTATAACCCACATGAAAAGAAACTTGATTTTAGGACTATCAGTGGATTTTTCATTGGTTATCCTAAAAAATCAAAGGGGTATATATTTTATTGTCCTAACCATAGTACGAGAATAGTGGAGACCGGTAATGCTAGGTTCATTGAAAATGGTGAAACTAGTGGGAGTGGTGAACCACGAAAAGTGGACATTCAGGAAGTCCATGTTGATGTTCCTTCACCTATCGTTGCACCTGAGGTTGTTGTTCCTATTGTTCCATCATAGTTAAATGACGCAATAGAACAACATAATGATGTGTCAACCCCACTAGTAGAAAATACAATTAATGAACCGGTTACAATTTAAGAAGAGAATAGTATACCACAAGAACCATTAAGGCGATCTGGAAGAGAAAGAAGATCTGCTATTTCAAATGACTATGTGGTTTATGCTATTGAAAGTGAATGTGACTTAAGCATTGATGAAGATCCGTGCTCATTTCAAAAAGCCATGAAAAGTGACAATTCTGAAAAATGGTTAATTGCCTCGAAAGAAGAAATAAAATCTATGGGTGATAACAATGTATGGGACTTAGTAGAGTTGCCTAATGGTTTCAAAACCATTGGTTCTAAATGGGTCTTTAAGACCAAACGTGACTCTAAAGGTAACATTGAAAGATACAAGGCTCGTCTTGTTGCTAAAGGTTTCACCCAAAAAGATGGTATTGACTATAAAGAGACCTTCTCTCCGGTTTCAAAGAAGGATTCTCTAAGAATTGTTTTGGCTTTGGTGGCTCATTATGATCTAGAGCTTCACCAGATGGATGTGAAAACCGCCTTTCTAAATGGAGAACTTGAGGAAGAAGTATATATGGACCAACCTGAAGGTTTCGTGGTCACAGAAAAAGAACATATGGTATGTAAGCTGAGAAAGTCGATATATGGACTAAAACAAGCTTCTAGACAATGGTATTTAAAGTTTAATGATATCATCTTGTCATACGGTTTTGTAGAAGTCATCGTTGATCGATGTATCTACATTAAAGTTAGTGGGAGCAAGTTTGTGATTTTAGTCTTATATGTTGATGATATTTTGCTTGCTGCACACGACATGGGCATGTTACATGATATAAAGAAGTATCTCTCTAAGAACTTTGAAATGAAAGATATGGGTGAGGCATCATATGTGATCGGAATAGAAATATTTCGAGATAGAGCACAAGGATTGTTAAGATTGTCTCAAAAAGGATATATCAATAAGATTTTAGAGAGATATAAAATGGACAAATGCTCTGCAGGGATAGCTCCAATTCAGAAAGGAGACAAATTCAGTAAAATGCAATGTCCTAAAAATGAATTAGAGCGTAAGGAAATGGAAAGAATTCCATATGCATCAGTGGTTGGGAGTTTGAACTATGTTCAAACATGTACTCGGCCAGATATCAGCTTTGCGATTGGTATGTTGGGTCGATATCAAAGTAATCCCGGAATGGACCACTGGAGAGCTGCAAAGAAGGTTCTCAGGTACTTGCAAGGCACCAAAGAGCACATGCTTACATACAAGAAATCTGATCACCTTGAGGTCATTGGATATTCAGATTCAGATTATGCCGGATGCGTTGACAGTAGAAAATCGACGTTTGGCTATTTGTTCCTATTAGCTGGGGGAGCAATATCATGGAAAAGTGGAAAACAGTCTGTCATTGCTACTTCCACTATGGAGGCCGAATTTGTGGCATGCTTTGAGGCCACAATTCACGCATTGTGGTTGCGGAACTTTATCTCGGGACTTCGTATTGTCGACACTATAGCGAGGCCGCTGAGAATCTATTGTGATAATTCCGCAGCTGTCTTCTTTTCAAAGAATGACAAGTACTCTAAAGGTGCTAAGCACATGGAATTAAAGTACTTATCTGTCAAAGAAGAAGTACAGAAACATAGAGTGTCATTTGAACATATAAGAACAGATATGATGGTAGCGGATCCGTTAACTAAGGGACTACCACCCAAAATGTTTATTGGTCATGTAGAGCGTATGGGTATTATAGACAAAGTCTTGCTATTATGATTATGATATGTTCATTATATGTATGACACTATGAATTCAATTTAAGTTATGTTTCTGGTTTTAATAAATATGTTATCATTAAAATATGTGTATACACTTATGGTTCTATGATAACATATGATTAGATTGAGAATTAAGGTTATTCTCAATATAAAGAAACTATATATGAAGTTGGGATTATTTTGTGATACATGGAAGGGATCATGTCGTCTAATGATGTGTAACCGCCATGATCCGATAAATTCTAATTTTATTATGATAGTTTAAATTGAAATGAACTTGATGTAAAGTAAACATTAAGGTTGTTGAATCATCAAGTCGACACAAGGTCAAGTGGGAGAATGTAAGAATATTTACATATTCTTATATGTGACCTATGTGTCTTTCGGTTTAATTATACGGATCAAGCTCGTATTAATGTTTATAATTCTAATATAAAAGACGGCACCGTGATGGATCGGTTTCGGATAACGACATTAGAATTTAGGTGTATTGATAACCCTCCTCCTTTACCTAATTAAATTGTATAAATACCTTTCTATTTGTTAGTATATATATGTATTCATTATATATAAGATGGTTAATTAATAACCAATTAATTAATAGATGAAAAGGCACTAGTGTGGATGTGTGGTGGTTAATAAAAGTGTGGCAGTTTTTTCTTCTCATATTCGTAACTTCTCTTTTAATAGATTTAGTATTATAACTTCTCACTTCAATACATTAAGAAGAACAAAAAGAAATCGCCACTTAAAGAAAAAACAAAAAGTAAAGGATTAAAGCATTGATTTCTTATCCATCAAGGAGATCATTAAAGAGAAAGGTTAAAGGAGGAGAAAATCATTTTGTCTAATTCCTCATGGATCAAGGTTAGTAGTTTCTTTTACTAAAAAAAATATTAGGGTTGAATTAAATCAAATCTACATGTTCTTGGAATTAAGATTTCATAATTGAAATCATTGAAAATAAATTTACAGGTTTATACTACTTAAGGACAAGTTGAAGATTCATCAATGTACAGAATCCAGTTTCATCTTCTAAAGTATTTAGTTATGGTCTTATCTTCTCACTAAACTCACTGTCTTTATTCCTTTCTCTTAATCGCAACGATGCACCCAAGTTGGATGGACCATTCTCTTCATTAGTGTTGATTTTAAGTTGTTTCTTAGACTGTCTTGGATTGATTTTAGAGCAGAAAAGTAAAATGCACACAAGATTTACGAGTTCAACTTAACCAAGAATAGTTAAGCCTACGTCTCGCCGGAGCTTTGTCTCCGGAAATCCACTAAACTCAAGTTGCTTTACAAGACTCTCCCGTGTGTTTCTCCACCGACAAACACACAAACTCTCTGAAAATTATAGATTTTTCTCTCCTCTTTTCTTTCTATCACTCGTTTTTCTCACTCCTTTTCAAAGTCTCACATCCCAAAATACTTATACAACTTAGAGAGTAAAAACGAACAAAGCATTAATGATCTTTGTCCTTAGTACTGTCTGCAAGACCTTGGGAACTATTCTCCTGAGGCTCTGTTTTGTCGTCGAAGACAAACGAAAGTCGTCTCTGTTTTCTTTTCCTGAAACAAGTTGTAAACGTGACTGCAATTTATTCCCTTTGTGTTTTGTCTTCCTTCCTTTTGGAACCTTCCACTGCAGCCAGAAGTTTAGCCAGATTTCATTCCTGTAAAGAGAAGATGAGATACTCTAACTGATTTAGAGACTTCCGGTTTAGACTTAAACCAGTCAGTAATTTCTTAGGAGACTTGAAACATAACCCAACAAACTCCGAGTTCCTGCCATTAGAGAGAAAAGCCTTATGAGTTTCTATAGTGTTCTGATTCCCAGCTCCGGATTCCGTTTGATCTCTAGACAGAGATCAAGCTGAGCACATTCAGGGCTTCCTGAAATTTGCTCACTGGTACACTTTTAGTCAAAATGTCTGCATGGTTGTGTGATGTGCAGATTTTTAAGACTCTAATCCTTCCTTCTGCAATTAACTCCGTGATGAAATGCATCCTCACATCAATGTGCTTGGTACGCTCATGATGTACTGAGTTCTTTGCTAGAGCAATTGCACTTTGAGAGTCACTGTGTACCTCCATAGTTTCCTGCATCATTCCTAATTCTGAACTTAAACCATTCAGCCACATGCCTTCTTTTATGGCTTCTGTCAAGGCCATGTATTCTGCCTTTGTGGTGGATAAGGCTACCACTTTCTAGAGTCCAGACTTCCAGCTTATAGCCATCCCACCAGCTGTAAACACATAGCCTGTGATAGAACTTCTTCTATCCTTGTCGGAAGCATAATCCGAGTCTCCATATCCTCTGATTTCAAACTTATTTTGTTTCTTGAAGCAAAGTCTAAAACTCTAGGTCTGTTTGATGTACCTAAGCACCCACTTCACAGCCAACCAATGCTCTTTTATGGGTTCTCCCATGAATCTACTGATTATTCCAACAGGATACGCCAAATCAACTCTGGTTCCCAGCATAGAATACATGATAGATACCACTACACTAGCATAAGGAATAGACCTCATGTAATCTGCTTGAACTTTCAGTTCTTCGTCAGTTGTAGACTATAAACTGAAATGAGCTCCTAGTGGAGTGGATACCCCTTTTGAATCACTCATGTTGAAAGTTTTCAGAACTTTATCCAGGTACTCTTCTTGGGACAATTCCAAGGTCCTCCTGCTTCTGTCCCGTTTGATCTCCATGCCTAAGATTTTCTTAGCATCTCCCATGTCTTTCATTTCAAATTCTGATTTGAGAAGCTCCTTCAGACTTTGAATTTATCTCTACTCTTACAAGCTATGAGAATGTCATCTACATAGAGTAAGAGATAAATGAAAGATCCATCTCTGAATTTCAGAAAATAGATGCAGTGATCGTATTTACTTCTGAGATATCCAGCTTTAAGCATGACTAAATTAAATTTTTGATTCCATTGCCTAGATGACTGTCTTAAGCCATATAATGACTTCCTAAGCAAACACACATAATCTGATCCACCTCTTTCGAATCCTTCAGGCTACTCCATCAAAATATATTCTTCTAAATCACCATGGAGGAAGGCTGTTTTAACATCCATTTGTTGTAGTTCCATGTCCTTTTCTACAACAAAGGATAGAATTAGCCTAATTGAGACGTGTTTGACTACTGGAGAGAATATCTCTTGGTAGTCAATTCCTTCTCGTTGTGAGTAACCCTTTGCAACCAACCTCGCTTTGAATCTAGTACTGTTGTGACCATCTGCTCCTGGTTTTCTCTTGTATACCCACTTACTTCCAATTACTTTCTCACCAGTAGGTCTCTTTACTAACTCAAAAGTCTGGTTCTTCATTTGAGCACTCATCTCCTCTTCCATAGCAACTCTCCATTTTTCCCAATCTTTGTCTGCTTTAGCTTCCTGATAACTGTTTGGCTCAGGATATCCACCATCTCACTACAAGAAAACATTAACATTTCCGACGGCATTTTCGACGGAAAAAAAAAGTCAGACTTTTCCGACGACTTTACGACGGATACGCGACGAATACCCAAGGGAACTAAAACCGTCGGAGGTCCGTCGGTAATTTCTGACGCCGTAGAGATCGTCGGTAAATCGATGGTGAAAACTGACGGTAACCCATTGCATTTCCGACGAAATCCTAATCGTCGGGATATCTTCTTGAAATCGTCAGAATATTACCAACCACTTCAGATACGTCGGTAATATTCCGACGATTTCCCGACGGATTCTGTGTTTTAGAGCCCATCGGGAATCCGTCGGTAGCACTCATCGGAAAACCTTCGGAACTATCCGACCATTATCGGATACAGTCGGTAATCCGTCGGAAATATACGTACACTGTTAAAATTTTGTGTTTATCTGTCGATGGTCGGAAACCATCGGAAATCCGTCAGTTTATAAAGATAAAATCTATTCAAAATACGTGAATATCCGGTTGTGGTCGGTAACCGTCGGAATTCCGTCGGAAATAGAGAATATTCTGAAGAATAATCTTTTTACAGTTCGTAATTATCTGTTAAAAATTCGTGATAATATCTAATTTTCACTATAAATAAGCTATGATCTTTCAAAATTTTAACAGAACCAAAATTTTTTAAAAAATGTGTTCTTCGGGTTCTTTTGAGTATTTTCGATCGTGGATGGATAAACCTCGATATGATTCAACCACGGGGGAATTGACTGATGAATTTGCGCAAGGTGTTGAAGAGTTCATGACATTTGCATCAAAGAATAGCATGACATCAGAATACGGTAAAATGTATTGTCCGTGTATTAAATATCGAAATCATAGATTAATCTCTGTTAGAGAAGTACGTAATCATTTGTATAGGAATGGATTTATGCCGGGTTACAAAATTTGGTATTCACATGGAGAAACTGATGCAACGATGCAATATTATGGTAGTACTTCAAAAAGGATAGATAATACTAATGTTAGGGTAGAGGAACCGGCATCTGAAGTTGATATAAACGGAGGTACTATTCAGATGGTGAATGATGCATTTCATGAACAAAGAGAATCGTACATCGAAGATATTAGCATAATAGAGGAACCTAATTTGGAAGCCCGGAAATTTTTTGATATGTTAGATGCATCCAAGCAGCCTTTGTATAAAGGATGTAGAGATGGATTATCGCCTTTATCTGCTGCAAGCAGGTTGATGACGATAAAGACGGATTTCAACTTGCCTGAAGATTGTGTGAATGCGATAGCTGATTTTGTTAGAGATATATTACCTGAAGATAATATTGCACCTGCTTCATATTACGAGGTTCAAAAACTTGTATCTGGTCTTGGATTGCCATATCAGATGATCGATGTATGTATTGACAATTGCATGATCTATTGGAGAAATGATGAAAACCGCATGAAGTGCCGATTTTGTCACAAACCTCGATTTCAAGAGACAAGCGGTAGAGTACCTATTCCGCATAAACGGATGTGGTATTTGCCATTAACAGAGAGGTTAAAGAGGTT
Organism: Pugionium cornutum; assembly: GCA_018901935.1. Lineage (NCBI taxonomy): Eukaryota > Viridiplantae > Streptophyta > Magnoliopsida > Brassicales > Brassicaceae > Pugionium > Pugionium cornutum. The sequence goes on along the minus strand of JAENJI010000156.1, from coordinate 39,308 downwards.
ATATCAATATGAACACACGACAAAACCTATGAGATGGCATGCAGAACATAATTCGAATGGAGAAATTGTGCATCCCTCGGATGCATAAGCATGGAAACATTTTCAACAAGTTTATCCTAGTTTTGCATATGAGCCTAGAAACGTATACCTCGGGTTATCTACAGATGGATTCAATCCTTTTGGGAAGCATGGGAGGCAATACTCGTTGTGGCCAGTTATCGTTACACCTTATAATTTGCCTCCTTCTTTGTGCATGGAACGAGAGTTTTTATTTCTAACAATTCTCGTCCCTGGCCCAGAGCATCCTAAGCGATCGCTTGATATTTTCTTGCAGCCACTAATTCATGAGTTAAAAATATTATGGGAAAATGGTGTCGAAGCATTCGATGTTTCCAACCAACAGAACTTCTTGATGCGAGCTGTACTTATGTGGACGATAAGTGATTTTCCAGCATATGGTATGTTATCAGGATGGTCGACGCATGGAAGATTAGCATGCCCATATTGTCAAGATAATACTGATGTGTTCCAACTGAAACACGGACGAAAGACTAGTTGGTTCGATTGTCATCATCGATTTCTACCACAAGATCATCCATATCGCCGGAGCACGACATTGTTTGGGAAAAACAAAAAAATTTTTGATGCTCCACCTCCTATTCTTTACGGGAATTATATGTTAACTCAACTTAGAGATTTTGGTGCTGAGAGAACGGCTTCTTGTGGAGGTAACGGACATTATCCTGTTGATGGTTGTGGCGAATACCATAATTGGCACAAGAAGAGTATTTTTTGGGATTTACCATATTGGAAGGACCATTTGTTGCGCCATAATCTAGATGTTATGCACATTGAGAAGAATTTTTTCGACAACATAATGAATACCGTTCTAAATGTGCAAGGAAAAACAAAAGATAATTTGAAAGCTAGATTGGATTTGCCAGATATTTGTTCCCGGAAGGAACTACATGTAATGTCAAATGGAAAATCCTTGTCTCCCGCATTCCGGTTGGATGCGCATGCAAAAGATGAATTCTTTGACTAGATTAAGCATAGTGTCAAATTTCCAAATGGATACGCATCTAATCTTCGTAATTGTGTCGATACTATTGAAGGTAAATTTTCAGGGATGAAAAGTCATGATTGTCATGTTGTCATGCAAAGATTATTCCCATTTGCCTTTAGCGATCTACTGCCTAAAAACGTCCACGGAGCAATTGCAGGTACGACGTTAAATTTACATTATTTTATATATATAATAATATTTTCATATATTATATGATATTAAAATATATTTTTTATGTAGGGATTGGTGCTTTTTTCCGAGATTTATGTACAAGATCACTTACTGTAGACGATATCCAAAATTTGGAGGGAAAAATACCGGTTCTCATTTGTAACCTGGAGAAAATATTTCCACCAGCATTTTTGATGTTATGGAGCATCTTCCTATTCACCTCCCTAGAGAAGCAGCCCTTGGAGGACCTGTTCAGTACAGATGGATGTATCCTTTTGAGAGATATATGTTCCACCTAAAGAAAAAAGTTAAAAATCTTGCTAGGGTTGAAGGTTCAATCGTCGCACAAAGTATTAATGAAGAAACATCTAACTTTGCTAGCTACTATTTTCCATCGCAAGTGCAAACAAAAAATAGACGGCCTTCACGACATGATGATGGAGGAGAAAAACCAAGCTATCCAGTGTATGTGCCAGAAATATTTGCACAAATTGGGCGTTTAAGTGGAAAAGGGAAGACGCGACGCCTATCAGAGGAGGAACACAATCACTTGCATTTGTATATTTTGACAAATTGCGATGACGTTTTGGAATATGAAAGGTATATTCAATTTAATTTTGTTTTTAGTTATTATTATAATTTATTGTTAATTTTTTTTCATAATTAACAAGATATACATGGAACAAATACGTGTTCATTATTCAGATTACAGCGAGAATGAGTTGGCCAAACTTAAAAAAAGTAAATTTGCAAAATGGTTGCATTTTTATGTTAGTGTTACCACAATTATGTAATTTTCAATAATAGTTTACTATATATCTATATATATATTTATAATTTTCTACATTCTATTATTTTTTAGGTTACTACCGGTCCTTCTAGGGGTATAACATTTCCCACGTGGTTAGTTGAGTTGGTGAGTGGTCCTACATTTACTGCAAAATCTTATCCAATGTACTGCACTCGTGGATATGCTTTTAAGAGTCATCGCGAAGGAAACTCACAAATAACTTGTAATTATGGTATATCATCTCAATCGGGAGAAATTGTATACAATGGTATTCTTCGTGAAATATTAGAAGTTCACTATCCAGGAATGATTGATTTGAGGTGTATTGTGTTCTATTGTGACTGGTATGACCCTGTCATGGGTCAACGTGAAAACGAATTCGGTGTTACATCTGTCCACTCTCGTAAGCGACATCGAAAATATGATCCTTTTATACTTGCATCACAAGCGGACCAGGTTTGTTACATTCGATATCCTCGTGTGAGAAACAAGCAAGATCCTTGGATTACAGTGACCTCAATACATCCTAGAGGAATGGTATGTGGTATTACCGAACAAGAGCCTATGCAACAAAGCACAATTGGTAACTTAGGTTCAATAGAAACTTCTCTTGAAGTTAACCTTGTTGTTGATGACACCACGAACGAAGATTACAACGTGTTTCAAGATTCAGAAGAAGAGATTGGCGAGTTTGACGACCAAAATTCAGCAAATTCAGAATATTCATCAGATTCAGATTAAATTTGTGATAATAAGATTTTTTTTCCATTATCTTTTTCTGATAAATAATTTGTGATAATAATGTTTTAGGATTGTGTATATAGTTTCGTACAACTTCCTTTGTTTGGTTTGAAAACTCGTCTCGTTAAATTTGTGAGATTTACTATTGTTGTCCTATTTGAATAATAGATAACCAATATGCATGTTATACAAAAGTTAAGAGTTATTTGATAAAATAAGTGAATTAGAAAATTATATATTATATTAATAATTATATGTTATTTTATTTAAAATTTATTTTATTTAAAAATTGATATACATATAATTATTTGAAATTTGTTAAAAATATCCTTATAGTATAAGTTTTATCTAACACATTAATATACAAATAATTCGGATTATTGACTCTATATACCGACAGATATCCGACGGATATTTTAATTCCATCGGATATCCGTCGGAAAATTATTTCAAACGTGGGCAGACCATGTGTCGATCATGCACGGTGTTGTAATAAATCCGACGGATTTCCGATGGATTTACGTGGTAAACGAAATTAAAAACGCGGGGTTTCGCGAAAATTAACTAATGTACCGACGGATTCCCGATGGCAATTTCCGTCGGAAATATCGATTATAACCTACGACTTCTTCTTCTCCTCTCTCGCCGTTTCATGTTTCTCTTCACTTCTGTCGATCGCCGTTCCTTCTCGCCGTTTCTCCTCCTCGCCAGTTCTTGTCGTCGCCGTTTCACGTCGTCAACATGTAAGTTTTTTAATCTATTATTTCGATCGATTTTAGGCATTTACTAGGCAAAGTAGATTCGGTTTCGGTGATTTGTTAGGATGAACGTTTTAGAATCGGTTTCGGTGTAGTGCGTTCAATTAGGATAAGATAAGTTCAAAGCAAACTGTTAAAACACATGATTGTGGAATCAAAAATAGAAGTTTTCACGTTATCGAAGTCCCGTGAGAGAGAAAGGGCATTTAGCTGAATAAATCTATCAAAACCTTAATTTTTTCATATACTTTTTTCAAGCTTCAATCTGAAACTAATTAATATATATTTGTTTATTCTTTACGGGAATATATTTTAGTTGGCAAAACTATACTGTTCATGTAATAACTTACTCTAAAATAGATCCATAATTCGGTTGACTTTAAAAGTAAATTTCAGTAGCAATTGATGTTCTGTAGTTATTGTGATTATGAGGAATGTTAGACTTAATTCAGAGTTGTTTGGATGAGATATCCATGGCCGTATGGTGTGTTGTTCATTGACTTAGTGGTCCTTATTTGTAACCTTGTGAGGTTACAACAGGATTGCAGCTCATAGTGGTGTACTTGAATGACATTTTATGAATTCACGAGTTAAAATTCATCGATGTTGTTAAAACAATACTAACTAGATCGAAAGTCAGGCGGATATGTAATCCTAGTGTTTGTTGTCAGGACAATGTGTGTTAATCGGGTTTAATATTTGAACAATGCGATTCAATGATATGTTTGGATATTTAAAATTTTTGGTAATTGTCACATTGTCCTCTTGCGGACTTTAAGCGGTATTTTAATAATAATTTTATCAATACAAATTACTTTTTTACAAAAATATCATAAACATTAAAAATTACAGGTTTATACTTAGTATTTAAAATTTAAATATTTCAAAACAAATTGTAAATAGTAAATGTAGATAGATTGATAAAATGACCCAATTATAGGTCGTATCAAGATTACCAAAGATGTGGTGAGTCATCGACTCCGAGTTTTATACCAACTCAAGTTCCAGAATCTGCAAATGATTCTTTCCGACCAATGACAATTGAAGAATTGGTTCAGCAGCCTGGTCGTGAACTTCTCACATTTCTCGATCCGAGACGTCAAGGAAACTCGACATGGTAAATTATATTTTCTATAATTATATTTAAAATAATTATTTTAATACTATTCTATAATTATATTTAAAATAATTATTTTAATACTATTCTATAATTATATTTAAAATAATTATTTTAATACTATTGTAATAAAAATTCGTAGGTTTGGTATTTCAAACAATGGAATAATCAAATCTATATTAAAGATGCTTCATTCTCTTTTGAATAAACCATATACCAAATTTCAAGATATTCCGTACGAAGAACGTCAGATTTGGTTCAGGACGTTTGCGGTACGTTATTTAAATTTTAAATATATAATTATTTTAAATATTTTTAATAATATTTTTTAGTAATATATATTAAAATTTCGCAGCAAGAATTTACATGGGATCCCATGAACACAAAATTGGTGGAAGAAGCTTTCGAAAAAGAGGCTGCAGTACAATTTTTCCGCCACATGAACGAATGGAAACAAAAATGGAAAAAGGGAAAAGATAAACCAAGAGGGCTGAATGAATCGGTTTGGAACGACTTTATTCGTTATTGGGAATCTTCCACCGCTGAGGTCATTTCAAAAACTAATTCGGGAAACCGGAAGAGCGACCGAGGAGGCAAAGACATTTATATTCACAATGCCGGATCAACTAGTTTTCTTAGACGAGCCGATCAATTGGTAAATTAATTATTATATTAATTATTTATTATTATTTAAAAGTTTTAAAATTATTAATTTAGAATGTTTTTATTTTTAGGCACAAGAAATTGGAGCGCCTCCAGATCACTTGCAACTTCTCGAGGCCGTCCACACGAACAAAAAGACTGGTCGTATCCAAGATGGTCTCGTTAGTGAGATCATCGAAAAAGTAAAAAAGAAAAAAAGTGATATTCTAACCCAACAATCTCAAGTTGGTTCTTCATCTTCGGTCGCTGAATTGCCGCGTTCTGAGATTAACCGTCTCGTTCTTGATGTAAGTTTTTTTTAAAAATATATAATTAATATTATAATAATTTTCATTAAATTTTTTAATAATATTTTTTATTTTTACAGGAAGTACCATTTTCAAAGGGTCGTCATCCAGGACTCGGGAGAGTTGCAGATACCGGTGGCGCAACATCTGTAGTTAGAAACGAGGAAAATGAACAGTTAAAAGAAGAAATGGCGTCCATGAAAATAGAGATGAATAATCTCAAAAACTTTGTAGAAATGATAAAAAATAAATTGTCTGATGACTTTTTTTCTCCTCCTTCTCCTCGTGCTCCTCCTTTGTAATTTGTAATTTAAAATAAATGTTTAATAATATTTATATTTATAATATTATTTTTATTAATTATATGATTATTTTTAATAATATTAATAAAAATATTAAAATAAAAAAATAAAAATTTATTTTTTTAGTATTTATATTTTAAAATATTTAATTAAAATAATTAAATATTTTTAAAATATAAATCTTAAAAAAATAAATTTTTATTTTTTCAATTATTTGGTGTTTCCGACGGCTATTGTCGTCGGAAATTCCCGACGGAACAAGCCATCGGAAATGTGTTGCTATATCCCGACGGTTATAAACCATCGGAAAATATCATCGGACAATATTTCCAACGGCACAAGTTATCGGAAAACGCCCTCAAAAATTCGTCGGCGATTACCGATGGATCCGGACCATCGCAGATCCGTCGGTTATTTCCGATCGAAGGGTGTCATCGAACATCCGTTGGAAGTTTCCGACGGCACACTTAATCGCCAATCCGTCGGAAAGTCTCGATAACTTTCCGACAGAATCGCATTTCCGACGAAATAGTCCCGACGGACTATTTTCATCGGAAAGTAGTCGAGAAACGGTTTTACCGACGTATTTCCGACGGATACGGCCATCGGAAATACGCTGTTTTCTTGTAGTGTCTTCTGCAGCCAACAGTGCAAAACCAACATTATCTGAGTCATTGTATTTTGAGGGTGGTCTGATAACTCTCCTTGATCTATCCCTGGCCAATAGATAATGTTCAAGGGACATGTTCTTATCAGAATCCTCTTCTGTATCTCACATGTCTTCTTAGGACTTTGTGAATGACTTCCTTTAGCACTACTTCTCTGTTGAATCTCTATGTATGCAGTTACTTCGTCTGAGCTTTTGTTTTCACTATCCTCAGGGAAGTCCACTGTGATTACTTCCTTTTCTATGTCTGTCTCAAGGACTTCCTCTTGTGACTTATACATATGATCTTCTTGAAAAACAGCATCCCTACTGATGATGCATTTCCTTTCCTCAATCAACCAGAACTTATACCCTTTCACACAAGGAGGATATCCTATGAAAATGCCCTTCTTAGCTCTAGGATTAAGCTTTCCTTGATCACAATGGATATAAGCCACATAGCCAAAGACTTTGAGGTGGATGTAGTTGGGTCTTGTGTTTTGCCAAACCTCTTCAGGCACCTCAAAATTCAAGGCTGATGAAGGTGAGTGATTAATTTGAAAGGTTGCAGTTTGAGCAGCTTCTGCCCAAAATGCCTTGGGGAGTACAGATTCAATCAAGATGCTTCGAACCTTCTTCATTATTGTTCTGTTCATTCTCTCTGCAACGCCGTTTTTTGAGGAGAGTATGAACATGTTTTGTGCCTTAATACACCTTCTCTTTTGTAGAAGCCATCAAACTCCTTGTTGCAATATCCCAGACCATTATCTGTTCTCAGCACCTTAAGCTTCTTTCCTTCTTGATTCTCCACCATTCTCTTCCATTCAACAAACTTCTCAAATGCTTCGTCTTTGGTTTTCAGGAAATAAATCCAGGTCTTTCTTGAGAAATCATCTATGAATGTGATGAAGTACTGACATTTGCCTAGAGAATATGAAACATGAGAAGAACCCCATAGATCAGAGTGTACATAATCCAATTTCCCTTTTGTATCCATCTTTGAAGATCCAAAGGTCACACGATGTGCTTTCCCATAAATGCACTCTTCACAGAAATCCATACTGGAGATCACTTGTCTGTCCAGGTATCCTTTGTTTACCAACATTTGCAGACCTTTCTGTCCAACATGGCCTAACCTTCTATGCCATAATCTGGTCTTATCAATCTCATTTCCTGCAACATTAGCTTCCCCAAAAACTGTAGTTCCCTCAAGAATGTACAATGTGTTTTGTTTATGTCCCTTTAGAAGGGTTATGCAACCTCTGTTTACTCTTAGCATAACATTCCTAGACTGAAACCAACATCCAGCATTCTCTAATGTGCCTAATGAAATTAGATTCCTAGACATAGAAGGGACGTACCTGACATTTGTGAGCAGGACGGTAGTACCATCTTTGTTTTTGATCCGGATGCTGCCCACCCCTTTCACCTCTGAAAATGTATCATTGGCCATTCTAACTTCTCCTGAATTTGATTCATCAAAGTCTAGAAACCAGTCCCTTCTTGGTGTCATGTGAAATGAGCACCCAGTGTCCATTATCCAGACTTCTTGAGGTTCCCTTGAGACTGATAGTAGAGCTTCTGAAACCATCAAAGCAGCTACATCATGGACCTGATTTGATACATTCGAGGACTCTCCTCTCTCTAGTGACTGATCCCTCTTGTTCCATTCTTTCCAAACCGGGCACTGCCTCTTAAAGTGTCCTTCTTTCCCACAAATCCAGCATTCCTTCCTGCTCTTATCCCTTGATTTGGACCTGTTTCTCGACTTGTTATTCTCAAAAGATTTCCCCTTCTTATCAGGTCTTCCTCTTGTGTCTTTGACATACAGGCTTTCAGCAACGTTTTTGCCTTTCTTGGAGTTCTGCCCAAAGTCTAACTGTTTTGAATGTATAGCTCCAATCACGTCATCAAGAGCAAGTGAATCTTTGCTGTATTTCAGGGTATCTTTCAGATGATCAAAGGAACTTGGTAGAGCCATTAATAAAATGATAGCTTGGTCCTCATCAGGTATTGACACGTTAACATGCTCTAAATCTGCTATAAGTTTCAGAAGATCATCAGTACCTTCCTGTATTGTGACCGAGTCTGAAATCTTATAGCTGTACAGCTTCTGCTTCAAGTAAATACGGTTGGGAAGAGCTTTGGACATGTAAAGCTGATCCAGTAGCCTTAACATTCCAGCTGCAGACTTTTCTTTGATTATCTTCCTGAGAACTTGGTCTCCAACACTTAGTATTATGGTAGATCTTGCTTTTCTCCTCTTTTCTTCCAGTTGCAGGGTTCGCACAGCGTCTTCTTTTACCCTTTCTGGACCTCGAGTTGCAAATTCACCTTCTTCCTCTACCACACTCTCAGCTCTCGTTGGTTTTACAGCCTCCTCTTCTTCGTGTAAGCCTTTGAGCAAGCCGAGTATTTCAAGATGAGCTAGAGTCTTTTCTTTCGAAAGCATGTAATCTCCCTTTCCATCAAACTTTTCTAGATCAACCCTTCCTGTAGTCATGTTTGCTAACAACTTCCTTCTGTCAACCTTAGCTCTGATACCAAATGTTGATTTTAAGTTGTTTCTTAGACTGTCTTGGATTGATTTTAGAGCAGAAAAGTAAAATGCACACAAGATTTACGAGTTCAACTTAACCAAAAATGGTTAAGCCTACGTCTCGCCGGAGCTTTGTCTCTGGGAATCCACTAAACTCAAGATGCTTTACAAGGCTCTCCCGTGTGTTTCTCTACCGGCAAACACACAAACTCTCTCTGAAAATTACAGATTTTTCTCTCCTCTTTTCTTTCTATCACTCGTTTTTCTCACTCCTTTTCAAAGTCTCACATCCCAAAATACTTATACAACTTAGAGAGTAAAAACGAACAAAGCATTAATGATCTTTGTCCTTAGTACTGTCTGCAAGACCTTGGGAACTATTCTCCTGAGGCTCTGTTTTGTCGTCGAAGACAAACGAAAGCCGTCTCTGTTTTCTTTTCCTGAAACAGGTTGTAAACGTGATTGCATTTTATTCTCTTTGTGTTTTGTCTTCCTTCCTTTTGGAACCTTCCACTGCAGCCAGAAGTTTAGCCAGACTTCATTCCTGTAAATAGAAGATGAGATACTCTAACTGATTGAGAGACTTTCGGTTTAGACTTAAACCAGTCAGTAATTTCTTAGGAGACTTGAAACATAACCCAAAAATTACAAAGACTTTAGACTACCCACACCCATTAGAACATGCAAAAATCTTACCTTAACTATCTTTAAGAATCCAAACTGCTCCTTCCAATTTGATTGTCTTAGATATGTTAAATTTTGACCAAAGATCTAGAGGAAGTTTCCAACGAATCTCTTTTTTCACTGCTAGTTCAAGAACAGAGTACTTATCCCTCATCTTCATCTGCTGAGCTGAAAACCAAAATGTAGTGTGAGCATGTGAAGATAGCGTGGCTAGCTGATTTTTAATGAAAGCCATAGGCTTGACATCTATCTATCTATTTTAAGGCTTCTCTCGATGCAATGATCACGAAAAAAGCTGATTTTCCATGAAAGCCATTAGTAGTGCGACATCAATGGTTTTCAAAAAGAGTTTTGTATTTTTGGTGGAGCACGAAAAAAACACATATGGGTTAAAGTTCAGAGATGAAAGAGTTTCAGCCTCTACTATAGTTTCTTTCTCCCTTTACTATGGGTTAAACTTATACCCTTTACTATTACTATGTTTGTTTCTCCAAAGCAAGAATCGAATTTCTTACCGATCTGCCTCTGTTTGTGTGAACCAGCATGAACACTTCTTGGTTTGTCGGAAGCGTATGTGTTGTATAAGGAATAGTAGACTTTGAGAGTTAAGTTAGTATTATTTTTATACTGAAGAGTTCCTATAGTCAATAAGATGGTGATTTAAAAAAGTAATTCTTAATAACCTTTGAGGATTGCGTTTCAGTTCGTGTGATTTGTTTTCTATAGCTGATTGAGGTCAATGAATAGCTTACGAAACCGAACATCTTTAATTCTCGACGTCGAGAACATTTTCTTCAATCTTTTTTTAATCTAATTTCATGAAGCATTATGTGTTGGGCTTGATTAGAAAGGTTTTGGATCTTACACGTTGGCGTAAAATTAAAATTTGCAATAATGTTTGCGATCCAAATACAAGACATCAAGACCCATGATAGAGGATTACATAGTCATCCACAAAGTCAAGAATACACAATATAGAATTGCCATTTGCAAATGACTTTTTATAGACTGCGAGCAATCTTTTGCACAAATAAAAGAGATAAAAACACAAAACATATGAAGGTATTGAAACCAAATTATTAACCAAAACCCCAAGAAAATTGAAAATGATTGAATACGGCAAAAAGGTAAGTTGAAAATCAAATAAAACTTGGTAGCTCATTTAAAATTGAATTTATTGGTTTCAATAATACGAAGGTGGGGGTAAAGTTTAATATTCGGTTTTTGGAGGAGAGTACGACGGTGGAGGTGGAGATTTGTATTCAATTTTTGGAGAAGGGGAGTAATAACTTGGTGGAGGTGGTGAGTTGTAAACATATGGTGGTGGTGGAGATTTATAGTCTACTTTAGGGGATGGTGAGTAGTATGGTGGTGGAGGAGAACTGTAGACATATGGTGGTGGGGGTGACTTGTAGTCTACTTTAGGAGAAGGTGAGTAGTATGGTGGTGGTGGAGGAGACTTGTAGTATACCTTAGGGGAAGGTGAGTAGTATGGTGGTGGTGGAGAACTGTATACATACGGTAGTGGAGGAGACTTGTAGTATATTTTAGGAGAAGGTGAGTAGTAAGGTGGTGGTGGAGAACTGTAGACATATGGCGGTGGAGGAGATTTGTAATATACTTTAGGGGATGGTGAGTAATATGGAGGTGGAGGAGAGCTGTATACGTATGGTGGTGGAGGAGATTTATAGTATACTTTAGGGGATGGTGAGTAATATGGAGGTGGAGGAGATTTGTAGTACACTTTAGGAGAAGGTGAGTAGTATGGAGGTGATGGATGAGATTTGTATACAGTTTTTGGAGAAGGAGAATAACAGGGAGGAGGTGGTGGGCATACACATACATGTGGATATGGTGGAGATCTGTAGTATACATTAGGTGAAGGTGTGTAGTGTGGAGGTGGTGGAGAACTGTAGACATATGGAGGTGGAGGAGATTTGTAGTATACATTAGGCGAAGGTGAATAATATGGTGGTGGCGGAGAATTGTAAACATACGGTGGTGGAGGAGATTTATAGTATACTTTAGGAGAAGGTGAGTAGTATGGTGGTGGTGGAGAACTGTATACATATGGTGGTGGAGAAGACTTGTAGTACACTTTAGGAGAAGGTGAGTAATATGGTGGTGGTGGTGGTGAACTATAGATATATGATGGTGGAGGAGACTTGTAGTATACCTTAGGAGATGGTGAGTAGTATGGTGGTGGTGGAGAACTGTATACATATGGTGGTGGAGGAGACTTGTAGTCTACTTTAGGGGAAGGCGAATAATATGGTGGTGGTGGTGAACTGTAAACATACGGTGGTGGAGGAGATTTGTAGTCTACCTTAGGAGATGGTGAATAGTATGGTGGTGGTGGAGAACTGTATACATATGGTGGTGGAGAAGACTTGTAATCAACCTCTGGGGATGGTGAGTAGTATGGCGGTGGTGGTGGTGAACTGTAAACATACGGTGGTGGAGGAGATTTGTAGTCTACTTTAGGAGATGGCGAATAGTATGGTGGTGGTGGAGAACTGTATACATATGGTGGTGGAGAAGACTTGTAATCAACCTCTGGGGATGGTGAGTAGTATGGCGGTGGTGGTGGTGAACTGTAAACATACGGTGGTGGAGGAGATTTGTAGTCTACTTTAGGAGATGGCGAATAGTATGGTGGTGGTGGAGAACTGTATACATATGGTGGTGGAGAAGACTTGTAATCAACCTCTGGAGATGGTGAGTAGTATGGTGGTGGTGGTGGTGAACTGTAAACATACGGTGGTGGAGGAGATTTGTAGTCTACCTTAGGAGATGGCGTGGTGGAGAACTGTATACATATGGTGGTTGAGAAGACTTGTAATCAACCTCTGGGGATGGTGAGTAGTATGGCGGTGGTGGTGGTGAACTGTAAATATATGATGGTGGAGGAGACTTATAATCAACTTTTGGGGATGGTGAGTAGTATGGTGGTGGTGGCGGTGAACTATATGTGTATGGCTCATATGAAGCAACCGTTAATGTTGCCATGATGATGACTCCTAGTGCGTAAACAAGATGGGCTGATTTCCCCATCCTTGAAGAAGATCTCATCTTGGTTTTGCCTTTTCAACGCCTATCTAAGTTGGTTAGTTTTTCTTGTTTTGGTTTGAGTTGTAAAGAATGGTTGCATGGGTTTATATAGGCATGAGTTTACATTACTATTCTTTTTCTCTTCCATGTTGTTTTGGACTCCATCTAACTAAATCATGGAAACATGTCTACACAATAGTTTTGTGAGACGTGCAAGAACGTTTACGAATGTCAACGAGCCTCATTTTCATTTCTTTTTAATTGATGAATAACTTTGTATTCATGAATTATGAATGCATCATTTCGGCCACTGAGCTAGTTTAATTTTTAAATTTTTAGATCAATATCATTTTTTGGAGATTTGACTATCAATTTTATCTTATATAATTGATGATAATATTTTCTTTTAACCACTATTAGAGATATATTAATGAATGTTTAATAAGCTAAATAATTCCGTTTGGAAGAATTTAGTGTGGAGAAGAGATCAAAGTGCATATGATGCTATGTTTCAAAAATCTTCAACTCTTAGTCAATTTCCAAGAGGGTTTATACTACATAAGGACAAGTTGAAGATTCATCAATGTACAGAATCCAGTTTCATCTTCTAAAGTATTTAGTTATGGTCTTATCTTCTCACTAAACTCACTGTCTTTATTCCTTTCTCTTAATCGCAACGATGCACCCAAGTTGGATGGACCATTCTCTTCATTACTGTTGATTTTAAGTTGTTTCTTAGACTGTCTTGGATTGATTTTAGAGCAGAAAAGTAAAATGCACACAAGATTTACGAGTTCAACTTAACCAAGAATGGTTAAGCCTACGTTTTGCCGGAGCTTTGTCTCCGGGAATCCACTAAACTCAAGTTGCTTTACAAGACTCTCCCGTGTGTTTCTCCACCGACAAACACACAAACTCTCTCTGAAAATTACAGATTTTTCTCTCCTCTTTTCTTTCTATCACTCGTTTTTCTCACTCCTTTTCAAAGTCTCACATCCCAAAATACTTATACAACTTAGAGAGTAAAAACGAACAAAGCATTAATGATCTTTGTCCTTGGTACTGTGTGCAAGACCTTGGGAACTATTCTCCTGAGGCTCTGTTTTGTCGTCGAAGACAAACGAAAGTCGTCTCTGTTTTCTTTTCCTGAAACAAGTTGTAAACGTGACTGCAATTTATTCCCTTTGTGTTTTGTCTTCCTTCCTTTTGGAACCTTCCACTGCAGCCAGAAGTTTAGCCAGATTTCATTCCTGTAAAGAGAAGATGAGATACTCTAACTGATTTAGAGACTTCCGGTTTAGACTTAAACTAGTCAGTAATTTCTTAGGAGACTTGAAACATAACCCAACAAACTCCACCGTGTTGAGTAGTCTCCGAGTTCCTGCCATTAGAGAGAAAAGCCTTATGAGTTTCTATAGTGTTCTGATTCCCAGCTCCGGATTCCGTTTGATCTCTAGACAGAGATCAATCTGAGCACATTCAGGGCTTCCTGAAATTTGCTCACTGGTACACTTTTAGTCAAAATGTCTGCATGGTTGTGTGATGTGCAGATTTTTAAGACTCTAATCCTTCCTTCTGCAATTAACTCCCTCATGAAATGCATCCTCACATCAATGTGCTTGGTACGCTCATGATGTACTGAGTTCTTTGCTAGAGCAATTGCACTTTGAGAGTCACTGTGAACCTCCATAGTTTCGTGCATCATTCCTAATTATGAACTTAAACCATTCAGCCACATGCCTTCTTTTATGGCTTTTGTCAAGGCCATGTATTCTGCCTCTGTGGTGGACAAGGCTACCACTTTCTGGAGTCCAGACTTCCAGCTTATAGCCGTCCCACCAGCTGTAAACACATAGCATGTGATAGACCTTCTTCTATCCTTGTCGGAAGTATAATCCGAGTCTCCATATCCTTTGATTTCAAACTTATTATGTTTCTTGAAGCAAAGTCTCAAACTCTAGGTCTGTTTGATGTACCTAAGCACCCACTTCACAGCCAACCAATGCTCTTTTATGGGTTTTCCCATGAATCTACTGATTATTCCAACAGGATACGCCAAATCAACTCTGGTTCCAAGCATAGAATACATGATAGATACCACTACACTAGCGTAAGGAATATACCTCATGTAATCTGCTTGAACTTTCAGTTCTTCGTCAGTTGCAGACTATAAACTGAAATGAGCTCCTAGTGGAGTGGATACCCCTTTTGAATCACTCATGTTGAAAGTTTTCAGAACTTTATCCAGGTACTCTTCTTGGGACAATTCCAAGGTCCTCCTGCTTCTGTCCCGTTTGATCTCCATGCCTAAGATTTTCTTAGCATCTCCCATGTCTTTCATTTCAAATTCTGATTTGAGAAGCTCCTTCAGACTTTGAATTTATCTATACTCTTACAAGCTATGAGAATGTCATCTACATAGAGTAAGAGATAAATGAAAGATCCATCTCTGAATTTCTGAAAATAGATGCAGTGATCGTATTTACTTCTGAGATATCCAGCTTTAAGCATGACTGAATCAAATTTTTGATTCCATTGCCTAGGTGACAGTCTTAAGCCATATAATGACTTCCTAAGCAAACACACATAATCTGATCCACCTCTTTCGAATCCTTCAGGCTACTCCATCAAAATATATTCTTCTAAATCACCATGGAGGAAGGCTGTTTTAACATCCATTTGTTGTAGTTCCATGTCCTTTTCTACAACAAAGGACAGAATTAGCCTAATTGAGACGTGTTTGACTACTGGAGAGAATATCTCTTGGTAGTCAATTCCTTCTCGTTGTGAGTAACCCTTTGTAACCAACCTCGCTTTGAATCTAGTACTGTTGTGACCATATGCTCCTGGTTTTCTCTTGTATACCCACTTACTTCCAATTACTTTCTCACCAGTAGGTCTCTTTACTAACTCAAAAGTCTGGTTCTTCATTTGAGCACTCATCTCCTCTTCCATAGCAACTCTCCATTTTTCCCAATCTTTGTCTGCTTTAGCTTCCTGATAACTGTTTGGCTCAGGATATCCACCATCTCACTACAAGAAAAGATTAACATTTCCGACGGCATTTCCGACGGAAAAAAACCATCAGACTTTTCCGACAACTTTACGACGGATACGCGATGAATACCCAAGGGAACTAAAACCATCGGAAGTCCGTCGGTAATTTCCGACGCCATAGAGATCGTCGGTAAATCGATGGTGAAAACTGACGGTAACCCATTGCATTTCCGACGAAATCCTAATCGTCGGGATATCCTATTGAAATCATCGGAATATTACCGACCGCTTCAGATACATCGGTAATATTCCGACGATTTCCCGACGGATTCTGTGTTTTAGAGCCCATCGGGAATCCGTCGGTAGCACTCATCGGAAAACCTTCGGAACTATCCGACCATTATCGGATACAGTCGGTAATCCGTCGGAAATATACGTACACTGTTAAAATTTTGTGTTTATCTGTCGATGGTCGGAAACCATCGGAAATCCGTCAGTTTATAAAGATAAAATCTATTCAAAATACGTGAATATCCGGTTGTGGTCGGTAACCGTCGGAATTCCGTCGGAAATAGAGAATATTCTGAAGAATAATCTTTTTACAGTTCGTAATTATCTGTTAAAAATTCTTAATAATCTGTTAAAAATTCGTGATAATATCTAATTTTCACTATAAATAAGCTATGATCTTTCAAAATTTTAACAGAACCAAAATTTTTTAAAAAATGTGTTCTTCAGGTTCTTTTGAGTATTTTCGATCGTGGATGGATAAACCTCGATATGATTCAACCACGGGGGAATTGACTGATGAATTTGCGCAAGGTGTTGAAGAGTTCATGACATTTGCATCAAAGAATAGCATGACATCAGAATACGGTAAAATGTATTGTCTGTGTATTAAATGTCGAAATCATAGATTAATCTCTGTTAGAGAAGTACGTAATCATTTGTATAGGAATGGATTTATGCCGGGTTACAAAATTTGGTATTCACATGGAGAAACTGATGCAACGATGCAATATTATGGTAGTACTTCAAAAAGGATAGATAATACTAATGTTAGGGTAGAGGAACCGGCATCTGAAGTTGATATAAACGGAGGTACTATTCAGATGGTGAATGATGCATTTCATGAACAAAGAGAATCGTACATCGAAGATATTAGCATAATAGAGGAACCTAATTTGGAAGCCCGGAAATTTTTTGATATGTTAGATGCATCCAAGCAGCCTTTGTATAAAGGATGTAGAGATGGATTATCGCCTTTATCTGCTGCAAGCAGGTTGATGACGATAAAGACGGATTTCAACTTGCCTGAAGATTGTGTGAATGCGATAGCTGATTTTGTTAGAGATATATTACCTGAAGATAATATTGCACCTGCTTCATATTACGAGGTTCAAAAACTTGTATCTGGTCTTGGATTGCCATATCAGATGATCGATGTATATATTGACAATTGCATGATCTATTGGAGAAATGATGAAAACCGCATGAAGTGCCGATTTTGTCACAAACCTCGATTTCAAGAGACAAGCGGTAGAGTACCTATTCCGCATAAACGGATGTGGTATTTGCCATTAATAGAGAGGTTAAAGAGGTTATATCAACCTGAACACACGGCAAAACCTATGAGATGGCATGCAGAACATAATTGAAATGGAGAAATTGTGCATCCCTCGGATGTAGAAGCATGGAAACATTTTCAACAAGTTTATCCTAGTTTTGCATATGAGCCTAAAAACGTATACCTCGGGTTATCTACAGATGGATTCAACTCTTTTGGGAAGCATGGGAGGCAAAACTCGTTGTGGCCAGTTATCGTTACACCTTATAATTTGCCTCCTTCTTTGTGCATGAAACGAGAGTTTTTATTTCTAACAATTCTCGTCCCTGGCCCAGAGCATCCTAAGCGATCGCTTGATATTTTCTTGCAGCCACTAATTCATGAGTTAAAAATATTATGGGAAAATGGTGTCGAAGCATTCGATGTTTCCAACCAATAGAACTTCTTGATGCGAGCTGTACTTATGTGGACGATAAGTGATTTTCCAGCATATGGTATGTTATCAGGATGGTCGACGCATGGAAGATTAGCATGCCCATATTGTCAAGATAATACTGATGTGTTCCAACTGAAACACGGACGAAAGACTAGTTGGTTCGATTGTCATCATCGATTTCTACCACAAGATCATCCATATCGCCGGAGCACGACATTGTTTGGGAAAAACAAAAAAATTTTTGATGCTCCACCTCCTATTCTTTACGGGAATTATATGTTAACTCAACTTAGAGATTTTGGTGCTGAGAGAACGGCTTCTTGTGGAGGTAACGGACATTATCCTGTTGATGGTTGTGGCGAATACCATAATTGGCACAAGAAGAGTATTTTTTTGGGATTTACCATATTGGAAGGACCATTTGTTGCGCCATAATCTAGATGTTATGCACATTGAGAAGAATTTTTTCGACAACATAATGAATACCGTTCTAAATGTGCAAGGAAAAACAAAAGATAATTTGAAAGCTAGATTGGATTTGCCAGATATTTGTTCCCGGAAGGAACTACATGTAATGTCAAATGGAAAATCCTTGTCTCCCGCATTCCGGTTGGATGCGCATGCAAAAGATGAATTCTTTGACTAGATTAAGCATAGTGTCAAATTTCCAAATGGATACGCATCTAATCTTCGTAATTGTGTCGATACTATTGAAGGTAAATTTTCAGGGATGAAAAGTCATGATTGTCATGTTGTCATGCAAAGATTATTCCCATTTGCCTTTAGCGATCTACTGCCTAAAAACGTTCACGGAGCAATTGCACGTACGACGTTAAATTTACATTATTTATATATATATATATATATATAATATTTTCATATATTATATGATATTAAAATATATTTTTATGTAGGGATTGGTGCTTTTTTCCGAGATTTATGTACAAGATCACTTACTGTAGACGATATCCGAAATTTGGAGGGAAAAATACCGGTTCTCATTTGTAACCTGGAGAAAATATTTCCACCACCATTTTTTGATGTTATGGAGCATCTTCCTATTCACCTCCCTAGAGAAGCAGCCCTTGGAGGACCTGTTCAGTACAGATGGATGTATCCTTTTGAGAGATATATGTTCCACCTAAAGAAAAAGTTAAAAATCTTGCCAGGGTTGAAGGTTCAATCGTCGCACAAAGTATTAATGAAGAAACATCTAACTTTGCTAGCTACTATTTTCCATCGCAAGTGCAAACAAAAAATAGACGGCCTTCACGACATGATGATGGAGGAGAAAAACCAAGCTATCCAGTGTATGTGCAAGAAATATTTGCACAAATTGGACGTTTAAGTGGAAAAGGGAAGATGCGACGCCTATCAGAGGATGAACACAATCACTTGCATTTGTATATTTTGACAAATTGCGATGACGTTTTGGAATATGAAAGGTACATTCAATTTAATTTTGTTTTTAGTTATTATTATAATTTATTGTTAATTTATTTTTTTATAATTAACAGGATATACATGGAACAAATACGTGTTCATTATTCAGATTACAGCGAGAATGAGTTGGCCGAACTTAAAAAAAGCGAATTTGTAAAATGGTTGTATTTTTATGTTAGTGTTACCACAATTATGTAATTTTCAATAATAGTTTATCATATATCTACATATATATATATATTTATAATTTACTACATTCTATTATTTTGTAGGTTACTACAGGTCTTTCTAGGGGCATAACGTTTCCCACGTGGTTAGTTGAGTTGGTGAGTGGTCCTACATTTACTGCAAAATCTTATCCAATGTACTGCACTCGTGGATATGCTTTTAAGAGTCATCGCGAAGGAAACTCACAAACAACTTGTAATTATGGTGTATCATCTCAATCGGGAGAAATTGTATACAATGGTATTCTTCGTGAAATATTAGAAGTTCACTATCCAGGAATGATTGATTTGAGGTGTATTGTGTTCTATTGTGACTGGTATGACCCTGTCATGGGTCAACGTAAAGACGAATTCGGTGTTACATCTGGCCACTCTCGTAAGCGACATCGAAAATATGATCCTTTTATACTTACATCACAAGCGGACCAGGTTTGTTACATTCAATATCCTCGTGTGAGAAACAAGCAAGATCCTTAGATTACAGTGACCTCAATACATCCTAGAGGAATGGTATGTGATATTACCGAACAAGAGCCTATGCAACAATGCACAATTGGAAACTTAGGTTCAATAGAAACTTCTCTTGAAGTTAACCTTGTTGTTGATGATACCACGAACGAAGATTACAACGTGTTTCAAGATTTAGAAGAAGAGATTGGTTAGTTTGACGACCAAAATTCAGCAAATTCGGAATATTCATCAGATTCAGATTAAATTTGTGATAATAAGATTCTTTTTTCCATTATCTTTTTCTGATAAATAATTTGTGATAATAATGTTTTAGGATTGTGTATATAGTTTCGTACAACTTCCTTTGTTTGGTTTGAAAACTCGTCTCGTTAAATTTGTGGGATTTACTGTTGTTGTCCTATTTGAATAATAGATAACCAATATGCATGTTATACAATAGTTAAGAGTTATTTGATAAAATAAGTGAATTAGAAAATTATATATTATATTAATAATTATATGTTATTTTATTTAAAATTTATTTTATTTAAAAATTGATATACATATAATTATTTGAAATTTGTTAAAAATATCCTTATAGTATAAGTTTTATCTAACACATTAATATACAAATAATTCGGATTATTGACTCTATATACCGACGGATATCCGACGGACATTTTAATTCCGTCGGATATCCGTCGGAAAATTATTTCAAACGTGGGCAGAACATGTGTCGATCATGCACGGTGTTGTAATAAATCCGACGGATTTCTGACGGATTTACGCGGTAAACGAAATTAAAAACGCGAGGTTTCGCGAAAATTAACTAATGTACCGACGGATTCCCGACGGCAATTTCCGTCGGAAATATCGATTATAACCTACGACTTCTTCTTCTCCTCTCTCGCCGTTTCATGTTTCTCTTCACTTCTATCGATCGCCATTCCTTCTCGCCGTTTCTCCTCCTCGCCAGTTCTTGTCGTCGCCGTTTCACGTCGTCAACATGTAAGTTTTTTAATCTATTATTTCGATCGATTTTAGGCATTTACTAGGCAAAGTAGATTCGGTTTCGGTGATTTGTTAGGATGAACGTTTTAGAATCGGTTTCGGTGTAGTGCGTTCAATTAGGATAAGATAAGTTCAAAGCAAACTGTTAAAACACATGATTGTGGAATCAAAAATAGAAGTTTTCACGTTATCGAAGTCCCGTGAGAGAGAAAGGGCATTTAGCTGAATAAATCTATCAAAACCTTAATTTTTTCATATACTTTTTTCAAGCTTCAATCTGAAACTAATTAATATATATTTGTTTATTCTTTACGGGAATATATTTTAGTTGGCAAAACTATACTGTTCATGTAATAACTTACTCTAAAATAGATCCATAATTCGGTTGACTTTAAAAGTAAATTTCAGTAGCAATTGATGTTCTGTAGTTATTGTGATTATGAGGAATGTTAGACTTAATTCAGAGTTGTTTGGATGAGATATCCATGGCCGTATGGTGTGTTGTTCATTGACTTAGTGGTCCTTATTTGTAACCTTGTGAGGTTACAACAGGATTGCAGCTCATAGTGGTGTACTTGAATGACATTTTATGAATTCACGAGTTAAAATTCATCGATGTTGTTAAAACAATACTAACTAGATCGAAAGTCAGGCGGATATGTAATCCTAGTGTTTGTTGTCAGGACAGTGTGTGTTAATCGGGTTTAATATTTGAACAATGCGATTCAATGATATGTTTGGATATTTAAAATTTTTGGTAATTGTCACATTGTCCTCTTGCGGACTTTAAGCGGTATTTTAATAATAATTTTATCAATACAAATTACTTTTTTACAAAAATATCATAAACATTAAAAATTACAGGTTTATACTTAGTATTTAAAATTTAAATATTTCAAAACAAATGGTAAATATAGGTCGTATCAAGATTACCAAAGACGTGGTGAGTCATCGACTCCGAGTTTTATACCAACTCAAGTTCCAGAATCTGCAAATGATTCTTTCCGACCAATGACAATTGAAGAATTGGTTCAGCAGCCTGGTCGTGAACTTCTCACATTTCTCGATCCGAGACGTCAAGGAAACTCGACATGGTAAATTAAATTTTCTATAATTATATTTAAAATAATTATTTTAATACTATTCTATAATTATATTTAAAATAATTATTTTAATACTATTGTAATAAAAATTTGTAGGTTTGGTATTTCAAACAATGGAATAAGCAAATCTATATTAAAGATGCTTCATTCTCTTTTGAATAAACCATATACCAAATTTCGAGATATTCCGTACGAAGAACGTCAGATTTGGTTTAGGACATTTGCGGTACGTTATTTAAATTTTAAATATATAATTATTTTAAATATTTTTTAATAATATTTTTTAGTAATATATATTAAAATTTCGCAGCAAGAATTTACATGGGATCCCATGAACACAAAATTGGTGGAAGACGCTTTCGAAAAAGAGGTTGCAGTACAATTTTCCCGCCACATGAACGAATGGAAACAAAAATGGAAAAAGGGAAAAGATAAACCAAGAGGGTTGAATGAGTCGGTTTGGAATGACTTTATTCGTTATTGGGAATCTTCCACCGCTGAGGTCATCTCAAAAACTAATTCGGGAAACCGGAAGAGCGACCGAGGAGGCAAAGGCATTTATATTCACAATGCCGGATCGACTAGTTTTCTCAGACGAGCCGATCAATTGGTAAATTAATTATTATATTAATTATTTATTATTATTTAAAAGTTTTAAAATTATTAATTTAGAATTTTTTATTTTTAGGCACAAGAAATTGGAGCGCCTCCAGATCACTTGCAACTTCTCGAGGCCGTCCACACGAACAAAAAGACTGGTCGTATCCAAGATGGTCTCGTTAGTGAGATCATCGAAAAAGTAAAAAAGAAAAAAAGTGATATTCTAACCCAGCAATCTCAAGTTGGTTCTTCATCTTCGGTCGCTGAATTGCCGCGTTCTGAGATTAACCGTCTCGTTCTTGATGTAAGTTTTTTTAAAAAATATATAATTAATATTATAATAATTTTCATTAAATTTTTTAATAATATTTTTTATTTTTACAGGAAGTACCATTTTCAAAGGGTCGTCATCCAGGACTCGGGAGAGTTGCAGATACCGATGGCGCAACATTTGCAGTTAGAAACGAGGAAAATGAACAGTTAAAAGAAGAAATGGCGTCCATGAAAATAGAGATGAATAATCTCAAAAACTTTGTAGAAATGATAAAAAATAAATTGTCTGATGACTTTTTTTCTCCTCCTTCTCCTCGTGCTCCTCCTTTGTAATTTGTAATTTAAAATAAATGTTTAATAATATTTATATTTATAATATTATTTTTATTAATTATATGATTATTTTTAATAATATTAATAAAAATATTAAAATAAAAAAATAAAAATTTATTTTTTTAGTATTTATATTTTAAAATATTTAATTAAAATAATTAAATATTTTTAAAATATAAATCTTAAAAAAATAAATTTTTATTTTTTCAATTATTTGGTGTTTCCGACGGCTATTGTCGTCGGAAATTCCCGACGGAACAAGCCATCGGAAATGTGTTGCTATATCCCGACGGTTATAAACCATCGGAAAATATCATCGGACAATATTTCCAACGGCACAAGTTATCGGAAAACGCCCTCAAAAATTCGTCGGCGATTACCGATGGATCCGGACCATCGCAGATCCGTCGGTTATTTCCGATCGAAGGGTGTCATCGAACATCCGTTGGAAGTTTCCGACGGCACACTTAATCGCCAATCCGTCGGAAAGTCTCGATAACTTTCCGACGGAATCGCATTTCCGACGAAATAGTCCCGACGGACTATTTTCATCGGAAAGTAGTCGAGAAACGGTTTTACCGACGTATTTCCGACGGATACGGCCATCGGAAATACGCTGTTTTCTTGTAGTGTCTTCTGCAGCCAACAGTGCAAAACCAACATTATCTGAGTCATTGTATTTTGAGGGTGGTCTGATAACTCTCCTTGATCTATCCCTGGCCAATAGATAATGTTCAAGGGACATGTTCTTATCAGAATCCTCTTCTGTATCTCACATGTCTTCTTAGGACTTTGTGAATGACTTCCTTTAGCACTACTTCTCTGTTGAATCTCTATGTATGCAGTTACTTCGTCTGAGCTTTTGTTTTCACTATCCTCAGGGAAGTCCACTGTGATTACTTCCTTTTCTATGTCTGTCTCAAGGACTTCCTCTTGTGACTTATACATATGATCTTCTTGAAAAACAGCATCCCTACTGATGATGCATTTCCTTTCCTCAATCAACCAGAACTTATACCCTTTCACACCAGGAGGATATCCTATGAAAATGGCCTTCTTAGCTCTAGGATTAAGCTTTCCTTGATCACAATGGATATAAGCCACAGAGCCAAAGACTTTGAGGTGGATGTAGTTGGGTCTTGTGTTCTGCCAAACCTCTTCAGGCACCTCAAAATTCAAGGCTGATGAAGGTGAGTGATTAATCTGAAAGGTTGCAGTATGAGCAGCTTCTGCCCAAAATGCCTTGGGGAGTCCAGATTCAATCAAGATGCTTCGAACCTTCTTCATTATTGTTCTGTTCATTCTCTCTGCAACGCCGTTTTGTTGAGGAGAGTATGAACATGTTTTGTGCCTTAATACACCTTCTCTTTTGCAGAAGCCATCAAACTCCTTGTTGCAATATTCCAGACCATTATCTGTTCTCAGCACCTTAAGCTTCTTTCCTTCTTGATTCTCCACCATTCTCTTCCATTCAACAAACTTCTCAAATGCTTCGTCTTTGGTTTTCAGGAAATAAATCCAGGTCTTTCTTGAGAAATCATCTATGAATGTGATGAAGTACTGACATTTGCCTAGAGAATATGAAACATGAGAAGAACCCCAGAGATCAGAGTGTACATAATCCAATTTCCCTTTTGTATCCATCTTTGAAGATCCAAAGATCACACGATGTGCTTTCCCATAAATGCACTCTTCACAGAAATCCATACTGGAGATCACTTGTCTGTCCAGGTATCCTTTGTTTACCAACATTTGCAGACCTTTCTGTCCAACATGGCCTAACCTTCTATGCCATAATCTGGTCTTATCAATCTCATTTCCTGCAACATTAGCTTCCCCAAAAACTGTAGTTCCCTCAAGAATGTACAATGTGTTTTGTTTATGTCCCTTTAGAAGGGTTATGCAACCTCTGTTTACTCTTAGCATAACATTCCTAGACTGAAACCAACATCCAGCATTCTCTAATGTGCCTAATGAAATTAGATTCCTAGACATAGAAGGGACGTACCTGACATTTGTGAGCAGGACGGTAGTACCATCTTTGTTTTTGATCCGGATGCTGCCCACCCCTTTCACCTCTGAAAATGTATCATTGGCCATTCTAACTTCTCCTGAATTTGATTCATCAAAGTCTAGAAACCAGTCCCTTCTTGGTGTCATGTGAAATGAGCACCCAGTGTCCATTATCCAGACTTCTTGAGGTTCCCTTGAGACTGATAGTAGAGCTTCTGAAACCATCAAAGCAGCTACATCATGGACCTGATTTGATACATTCGAGGACTCTCCTCTCTCTAGTGACTGATCCCTCTTGTTCCTTTCTTTCCAAACCGGGCACTACCTCTTAAAGTGTCCTTCTTTCCCACAAATCCAGCATTCCTTCCTGCTCTTATCCCTTGATTTGGACCTGTTTCTCGACTTGTTATTCTCAAAAGATTTCCCCTTCTTATCAGGTCTTCCTCTTGTGTCTTTGACATACAGGCTTTCAGCAACGTTTTTGCCTTTCTTGGAGTTCTGCCCAAAGTCTAACTGTTTTGAGTGTATAGCTCCAATCACGTCATCAAGAGCAAGTGAATCTTTGCTGTATTTCAGGGTATCTTTCAGATGATCAAAGGAACTTGGTAGAGCCATTAATAAAATGATAGCCTGGTCCTCATCAGGTATTGACACGTTAACATGCTCTAAATCTGCAATAAGTTTCAGAAGATCATCAGTACCTTCCTCTATTGTGACCGAGTCTTAAATTTTATAGCTGTACAGCTTCTGCTTCAAGTAAATACGGTTGGGAAGAGCTTTGGACATGTAAAGCTGGTCCAGTAGCCTTAACATTCCAGCTGCAGACTTTTCTTTGATTATCTTCCTGAGAACTTGGTCTCCAACACTGAGTATTATGGTAGATCTTGCTTTTCTCCTCTTTTCTTCCAGTTGCAGGATTCGCACAGCGTCTTCTTTTACCCTTTCTGGACCTGGAGTTGCAGATTCACCTTCTTCCTCTACCACACTCTCAGCTCTCGTTGGTTTTACAGCCTCCTCTTCTTCGTGTAAGCCTTCGAGCAAGCCGAGTATTTCAAGATGAGCTAGAGTCTTTTCTTTCGAAAGCATGTAATCTCCCTTTCCATCAAACTTTTCTAGATCAACCCTTCCTGTAGTCATGTTTGCTAACAACTTCCTTCTGTCAACCTTAGCTCTGATACCAAATGTTGATTTTAAGTTGTTTCTTAGACTGTCTTGGATTGATTTTAGAGCAGAAAAGTAAAATGCACACAAGATTTACGAGTTCAACTTAACCAAAAATGGTTAAGCCTACGTCTCGCTGGAGCTTTGTCTCTGGGAATCCACTAAACTCAAGTTGCTTTACAAGGCTCTCCCGTGTGTTTCTCTACCGGCAAACACACAAACTCTCTCTGAAAATTACAGATTTTTCTCTCCTCTTTTCTTTCTATCACTCGTTTTTCTCACTCCTTTTCAAAGTCTCACATCCCAAAATACTTATACAACTTAGAGAGTAAAAACGAACAAAGCATTAATGATCTTTGTCCTTAGTACTGTCTGCAAGACCTTGGGAACTATTCTCCTAAGGCTCTGTTTTGTCGTCGAAGACAAACGAAAGTCGTCTCTGTTTTCTTTTCCTGAAACAGGTTGTAAACGTGACTGCAGTTTATTCCCTTTGTGTTTTGTCTTCCTTCCTTTTGGAACCTTCCACTGCAGCCAGAAGTTTAGCCAGACTTCATTCCTGTAAAGAGAAGATGAGATACTCTAACTGATTGAGAGACTTTCGGTTTAGACTTAAACCAGTCAGTAATTTCTTAGGAGACTTGAAACATAACCCAAAAATTACAAAGACTTTAGACTACCCACACCCATTAGAACATGCAAAAATCTTACCTTAACTATCTTTAAGAATCCAAACTGCTCCTTCCAATTTGATTGTCTTAGATATGTTAAATTTTGACCAAAGATCTAGAGGAAGTTTCCAACGAATCTCTTTTTTCACTGCTAGTTCAAGAACAGAGTACTTATCCCTCATCTTCATCTGCTGAGCTGAAAACCAAAATGTAGTGTGAGCATGTGAAGATAGCGTGGCTAGCTGATTTTTAATGAAAGCCATAGGCTTGACATCTATCTATCTATTTTAAGGCTTCTCTCGATGCAATGATCACGAAAAAAGCTGATTTTCCATGAAAGCCATTAGTAGTGCGACATCAATGGTTTTCAAAAAGAGTTTTGTATTTTTGGTGGAGCACGAAAAAAACACATATGGGTTAAAGTTCAGAGATGAAAGAGTTTCAGCCTCTACTATAGTTTCTTTCTCCCTTTACTATGGGTTAAACTTATACCCTTTACTATTACTATGTTTGTTTCTCCAAAGCAAGAATCGAATTTCTTACGGATCTGCCTCTGTTTGTGTGAACCAGCATGAACACTTCTTGGTTTGTCGGAAGCGTATGTGTTGTATAAGGAATAGTAGACTTTGAGAGTTAAGTTAGTATTATTTTTATACTGAAGAGTTCCTATAGTCAATAAGATGGTGATTTAAAAAAGTAATTCTTAATAACCTTTGAGGATTGCGTTTCAGTTCGTGTGATTTGTTTTCTATAGCTGATTGAGGTCAATGAATAGCTTACGAAACCGAACATCTTTAATTCTCGACGTCGAGAACATTTTCTTCAATCTTTTTTTAATCTAATTTCATGAAGCATTATGTGTTGGGCTTGATTAGAAAGGTTTTGGATCTTACACGTTGGCGTAAAATTAAAATTTGCAATAATGTTTGCGATCCAAATACAAGACATCAAGACCCATGATAGAGGATTACATAGTCATCCACAAAGTCAAGAATACACAATATAGAATTGCCATTTGCAAATGACTTTTTATAGACTGCGAGCAATCTTTTGCACAAATAAAAGAGATAAAAACACAAAACATATGAAGGTATTGAAACCAAATTATTAACCAAAACCCCAAGAAAATTGAAAATGATTGAATACGGCAAAAAGGTAAGATGAAAATCAAATAAAACTTGGTAGCTCATTTAAGAATTGAATTTATTGGCTTCAATAATCCGAAGGTGGGGGTAAAGTTTAATATTCGGTTTTTGGAGGAGAGTACGACGGTGGAGGTGGAGATTTGTATTCAATTTTTGGAGAAGGGGAGTAATAACTTGGTGGGGGTAG
The DNA here is from genome assembly GCA_018901935.1 of Pugionium cornutum. Lineage (NCBI taxonomy): Eukaryota > Viridiplantae > Streptophyta > Magnoliopsida > Brassicales > Brassicaceae > Pugionium > Pugionium cornutum. The sequence continues at coordinate 10,879 of JAENJI010000156.1, read as the reverse complement.
TGAGTTGTAAACATATGGTGGTGGTGGAGATTTATAGTCTACTTTAGGGGATGGTGAGTAGTATGGTGGTGGTGGTGGTGAATTGTAGACATACGGTGGTGGAGGAGATTTGTAATATACTTTAGGGGAAGGTGAGTAGTAAGGAGGTGGCGGTGAGTTGTAAACATATGGTGGTGGAGATTTGTAGTATACTTTAGGAGAAGGTGAGTAGTATGGAGGTGGTGGAGAGTTGTAAACATAAGGTGGTGGAGGAGATTTGTAATATACCTTAGGGGAAGGTGAGTAGTATGGTGGTGGTGGAGAATTGTATACATACGGTGGTGGAGGAGACTTGTATACAGGTGGTGGTAATCAGTGGTGGAGGAGATGTATACTTTTAACGGTGGGTGGATAGACTTGACATATGGACTAAAGAAGGTATAACTTTTGATGGTGGTTTGGAGAGATATATGACACATATGGTGGAGGAGATTTATAGTAGTACAATTTTCTATATGGTGGTGGAGGAGATTTGGAGCTTTAGGAGAAGGTGAGTAGTATGGAGGTGATGGATGAGATTTGTATACAGTTTTGGAGAAGGAGAATAACAGGGAGGAGGTGGTGGGCATACACATACATGTGGATATGGTGGAGATCTGTAGTATACTTTAGGTGAAGGTGTGTAGTGTGGAGGTGGTGGAGAACTGTAGACATGTGGATATGGTGGAGATTTGTAGTATACTTTAGGTGAAGGTGTGTAGTGTGGAGGTGGTGGAGAACTGTAGACATATGGAGGTGGAGGAGATTTGTAGTATACATTAGGCGAAGGTGAATAGTATAGTGGTGGTGGAGAATTGTAGACATACGATGGTGGAGGAGATTTATAGTATACTTTAGGAGAAGGTGAGTAGTATGGTGGTGGTGGAGAACTGTATACATATGGTGGTGGAGAAGACTTGTAGTCTACTTTAGGGAAAGGTGAGTAATATGGTGGTGGTGGTGGTGAACTATACACATATGGTGGTGGAGGAGACTTGTAGTATACCTTAGGAGATGGTGAGTAGTATGGTGGTGGTGGAGAACTATATACATATGGTGGTGGAGGAGATTTGTACTCTACTTTAGGAGATGGTGAATAGTATGGTGGTGGTGGAGAACTGTATACATATGGTGGTGGAGAAGACTTGTAATCAACCTCTGGGGATGGTGAGTAGTATGGCGGTGGTGGTGGTGAACTGTAAACATACGGTGGTGGAGGAGATTTGTAGTCTACTTTAGGAGATGGCGAATAGTATTGTGGTGGTGGAGAAGTGTATACATATGGTGGTGGAGGAGACTTGTAGTCTACTTTAGGGGAAGGTGAATAATATGGTGGTGGTGGTGAATTGTAGACATACGGTGGTGGAGGAGATTTGTAGTCTACCTTAGGAGATGGTGAATAGTATGGCGGTGGTGGTGGAGAACTGTATACATATGGTGGTGGAGAAGACTTGTAATCAACCTCTGGGGATGGTGAGTAGTATGGCGGTGGTGGTGGTGAACTGTAAACATACGGTGGTGGAGGAGATTTGTAGTCTACCTTAGGAGATGGCGAATAGTATGGTGGTGGTGGAGAATTGTATACATATGGTGGTGGAGAAGATTTGTAATCAACCTCTGGGGATGGTGAGTAGTATGGCGGTGGTGGTGGAGAATTGTAAACATATGATGGTGGAGGAGACTTATAATCAACTTTTGGGGATGGTGAGTAGTATGGTGGTGGTGGCGGTGAACTATATGTGTATGGCTCATATGAAGCAACCGTTAATGTTGCCATGATGATGACTCCTAGTGCGTAAACAAGATGGGCTGATTTCCCCATCCTTGAAGAAGATCTCATCGTGGTTTTGCCTTTTCAACGCCTAGGTAAGTTGGTTAGTATTTCTTGTTTTGGTTTGAGTTGTAAAGAATGGTTGCATGGGTTTATATAGGCATGAGTTTTCTTTACAATTCTTTTTTTCTTCCATGTTGTTGTTTTGGACTCCATCTAACTAAATCATGGAAACATGTCTACAAGATAGTTTTGTGAGACGTGCAAGAACGTTTACGAATGTCAACGAGCCTCATTTTCATTTCTTTTTAATTGATGAATAACTTTGTATTCATGAATTATGAATGCATCATTTCGGCCACTGAGCTAGTTTAATTTTTAAATTTTTAGATCAATATCATTTTTTGGAGATTTGACTATCAATTTTATCTTATATAATTGATGATAATATTTTCTTTTAACCACTATTAGAGATATATTAATGAATGTTTAATAAGCTAAATAATTCCGTTTGGAAGAATTTAGTGTGGAGAAGAGATCAAAGTGCATATGATGCTATGTTTCAAAAATCTTCAACTCTTAGTCAATTTCCAAGAGGGTTTATACTACTTAAGGACAAGTTGAAGATTCATCAATGTATAGACTCAAGTTTCATCTTCTAAAGTATTTAGTTATGGTCTTATCTTCTCACTAAACTCACTGTCTTTATTCCTTTCTCTTAATCGCAACGATGCACCCAAGTTGGATGGACCATTCTCTTCATTACTGTTGATTTTAAGTTGTTTCTTATACTGTCTTGGATTGATTTTAGAACAGAAAAGTAAAATGCACACAAGATTTACGAGTTCAACTTAACTAAGAATGGTTAAGCCTACGTCTCGCCGGAGCTTTGTCTCCGGGAATCCACTAAACTCAAGTTGCTTTAGAAGACTCTCCCGTGTGTTTCTCCACCGAGAAACACTCAAACTCTCTCTGAAAATTACAGATTTTTCTCTCCTCTTTTCTTTCTATCACTCGTTTTTCTCACTCCTTTTCAAAGTCTCACATCCCAAAATACTTATACAACTTAGAGAGTAAAAACGAACAAAGCATTAATGATCTTTGTCCTTAGTACTGACTGCAAGATCTTGGGAACTATTCTCCTGAGGCTCTGTTTTGTCGTCGAAGACAAACGAAAGTCGCCTCTGTTTTCTTTTCCTGAAACAAGTTGTAAACGTGACTGCAATTTATTCCCTTTGTGTTTTGTCTTCCTTCCTTTTGGACCTTCCACTGCAGCCAGAAGTTTAGCCAGATTTCATTCCTGTAAAGAGAAGATGAGATACTCTAACTGATTTAGAGACTTCTGGTTTAGACTTACACCAGTCAGTAATTTCTTAGGAGACTTGCAACATAACCCAACAAACTCCACCGTGTTGAGTAGTCTCCGAGTTCCTACCATTAGAGAGAAAAACCTTATGAGTTTCTATAGTGTTCTGATTCCCAGCTCCGGATTCCGTTTGATCTCTAGACAGAGATCAAGCTGAGCACATTCAGGGCTTCCTGAAATTTGCTCACTGGTACACTTTTAGTCAAAATGTCTGCATGGTTGTGTGATGTGCAGATTTTTAAGACTCTAATCCTTCCTTCTGCAATTAACTCCCTGATGAAATGCATCCTCACATCAATGTGCTTGGTACGCTCATGATGTACTGAGTTCTTTGCTAGAGCAATTGCACTTTGAGAGTCACTGTGAACCTCCATAGTTTCCTGCATCATTCCCAATTCTGAACTTAAACCATTCAGCCACATGCCTTCTTTTATGGCTTCTGTCAAGGCCATGTATTCTGCCTCTGTGGTGGACAAGGCTACCACTTTCTGGAGTCCAGACTTCCAGCTTATAGCCGTCCCACCAGCTGTAAACACATAGCCTGTGATAGACCTTCTTCTATCCTTGTCGGAAGCATAATCCGAGTCTCCATATCCTCTGATTTCAAATTTATTCTGTTTCTTGAAGCAAAGTCTCAGACTCTTGGTCTGTTTGATGTACCTAAGCACCCACTTCACAGCCAACCAATGCTCTTTTATGGGTTTTCCCATGAATCTACTGATTATTCCAACAGGATACGCCAAATCAACTCTGATTCCCAGCATAGAATACATGATAGATACCACTACACTAGCATAAGGAATAGACCTCATGTAATCTGCTTGAACTTTCAGTTCTTCGTCAGTTGCAGACTGTAAACTGAAATGAGCTCCTAGTGGAGTGGATACCCCTTTTGAATCACTCATGTTGAAAGTTTTCAGAACTTTATCCAGGTACTCTTCTTGGGACAATTCCAAGGTCCTCCTGCTTCTGTCCCATTTGATCTCCATGTCTAAGATTTTCTTAGCATCTCCCATGTCTTTCATTTCAAATTCTGATTTGAGAAGCTCCTTCAGACTTTGAATTTTATCTCTACTCTTACAAGCTATGAGAATGTCATCTACATAGAGTAAGAGATAAATGAAAGATCCATCTCTGAATTTCTGAAAATAGATGCAGTGATCGTATTTACTTCTGAGATATCCAGCTTTAAGCATGACTGAATCAAATTTTTGATTCCATTGCCTAGGTGACAGTCTTAAGCCATATAATGACTTCCTAAGCAAACACACATAATCTGATCCACCTCTTTCGAATCCTTCAGGCTACTCCATCAAAATATATTCTTCTAAATCACCATGGAGGAAGGCTGTTTTAACATCCATTTGTTGTAGTTCCATGTCCTTTTCTACAACAAAGGACAGAATTAGCCTAATTGAGACGTGTTTGACTACTGGAGAGAATATCTCTTGGTAGTCAATTCCTTCTCGTTGTGAGTAACCCTTTGTAACCAACCTCGCTTTGAATCTAGTACTGTTGTGACCATATGCTCCTGGTTTTCTCTTGTATACCCACTTACTTCCAATTACTTTCTCACCAGTAGGTCTCTTTACTAACTCAAAAGTCTGGTTCTTCATTTGAGCACTCATCTCCTCTTCCATAGCAACTCTCCATTTTTCCCAATCTTTGTCTGCTTTAGCTTCCTGATAACTGTTTGGCTCAGGATATCCACCATCTCACTACAAGAAAAGATTAACATTTCCGACGGCATTTCCGACGGAAAAAAACCATCAGACTTTTCCGACAACTTTACGACGGATACGCGATGAATACCCAAGGGAACTAAAACCATCGGAAGTCCGTCGGTAATTTCCGATGCCGTAGAGATCGTCGGTAAATCGATGGTGAAAACTGACAGTAACCCATTGCATTTCCGACGAAATCCTAATCGTCGGGATATCTTCTTGAAATCGTCAGAATATTACCAACCACTTCAGATACGTCGGTAATATTCCGACGATTTCCCGACGGATTCTGTGTTTTAGAGCCCATCGGGAATCCGTCGGTAGCACTCATCGGAAAACCTTCGGAACTATCCGACCATTATCGGATACAGTCGGTAATCCGTCGGAAATATACGTACACTGTTAAAATTTTGTGTTTATCTGTCGATGGTCGGAAACCATCGGAAATCCGTCAGTTTATAAAGATAAAATCTATTCAAAATACGTGAATATCCGGTTGTGGTCGGTAACCGTCGGAATTCCGTCGGAAATAGAGAATATTCTGAAGAATAATCTTTTTACAGTTCGTAATTATCTGTTAAAAATTCTTAATAATCTGTTAAAAATTCATGATAATATCTAATTTTCACTATAAATAAGCTATGATCTTTCAAAATTTTAACAGAACCAAAATTTTTTTAAAAATGTGTTCTTCGGGTTCTTTTGAGTATTTTCGATCGTGGATGGATAAACCTCGATATGATTCAACCACGGGGGAATTGACTGATGAATTTGCGCAAGGTGTTGAAGAGTTCATGACATTTGCATCAAAGAATAGCATGACATCAGAATACGGTAAAATGTATTGTCTGTGTATTAAATGTCGAAATCATAGATTAATCTCTATTAGAGAAGTACGTAATCATTTGTATAGGAATGGATTTATGCCGGGTTACAAAATTTGGTATTCACATGAAGAAACTGATGCAACGATGCAATATTATGGTAGTACTTCAAAAAGGATAGATAATACTAATGTTAGGGTAGAGGAACCGGCATCAGAAGTTGATATAAACGGAGGTACTGTTCAGATGGTGAATGATGCATTTCGTGAACAAAGAGAATCGTACATCGAAGATATTAGCAGAATAGAGGAACCTAATTTGGAAGCCCGAAATTTTTTTGATATGTTAGATGCATCCAAGCAGCCTTTGTATAAAGGATGTAGAGATGGATTATCACCTTTATCTGCTGCAAGCAGGTTGATGACGATAAAGACGGATTTCAACTTGACTGAAGATTGTGTGAATGCGATAGCTGATTTTGTTAGAGATATATTACCTGAAGATAATATTGCACCTGCTTCATATTACGAGGTTCAAAAACTTGTATCTGGTCTTGGATTGCCATACCAGATGATCGATGTATGTATTGACAATTGCATGATCTATTGGAGAAATGATGAAAACCGCATGAAGTGCTGATTTTGTCACAAACCTCGATTTCAAGAGACAAGCGGTAGAGTACCTATTCCGCATAAACGGATATGGTATTTGCCATTAACAGAGAGGTTAAAGAGGTTATATCAATCTGAACACACGACAAAACCTATGAGATGGCATGCAGAACATAATTCGAATGGAGAAATTGTGCATCCCTCGGATGCATAAGCATGGAAACATTTTCAACAAGTTTATCCTAGTTTTGCATATGAGCCTAGAAACGTATACCTCGGGTTATCTACAGATGGATTCAATCCTTTTGGGAAGCATACTCGTTGTGGCCAGTTATCGTTACACCTTATAATTTGCCTCCTTCTTTGTGCATGAAACGAGAGTTTTTATTTCTAACAATTCTCGTCCCTGGCCCAGAGCATCCTAAGCGATCGCTTGATATTTTCTTGCAGCCACTAATTCATGAGTTAAAAATATTATGGGAAAATGGTGTCGAAGCATTCGATGTTTCCAACCAATAGAACTTCTTGATGCGTGCTGTACTTATGTGGACGATAAGTGATTTTCCAGCATATGGTATGTTATCAGGATGGTCGACGCATGGAAGATTAGCATGCCCATATTGTCAAGATAATACTGATGCGTTCCAACTGAAACACGGACGAAAGACTAGTTGGTTCGATTGTCATCGTCGATTTCTACCACAAGATCATCCATATCGCCGGAGCACGACATTGTTTAGGAAAAACAAAAAAAATTTTGATGCTCCACCTCCTATTCTTGACGGAAATTATATGTTGACTCAACTTAGAGATTTTGGTGCTGAGAGAACGGCTTCTTGTGGAGGTAACGGACATTACCCTGTTGATGGTTGTGGCGAATACCATAATTGGCACAAGAAGAGTATTTTTTTGGGATTTACCATATTGGAAGGACCATTTGTTGCGCCATAATCTAGATGTTATGCACATTGAGAAGAATTTTTTCGACAACATAATGAATACCGTTCTAAATGTGCAAGGAAAAACAAAAGATAATTTGAAAGCTAGATTGGATTTGCCGGAGATTTTTTCCCGGAAGGAACTACATGTAATGTCAAATGGAAAATCATTGTCTCCCGCATTCCGGTTGGATGCGCATGCAAAAGATGAATTCTTTGACTAGATTAAGCATAGTGTCAAATTTCCAGATGGATACGCATCTAATCTTCGTAATTGTGTCGATACTATTGAAGGTAAATTTTTAGGGATGAAAAGTCATGATTGTCATGTTGTCATGCAAAGATTATTCCCATTTGCCTTTAGCGATCTACTGCCTAAAAACGTCAACGGAGCAATTGCAGGTACGACGTTAAATTTACATTATTATATATATATAATAATATTTTCATATATTATATGATATTAAAATATATTTTTTATGTAGGGATTGGTACTTTTTTCCGAGATTTATGTACAAGATCACTTACTGTAGACGATATCCGAAATTTGGAGGGAAAAATACCGGTTCTCATTTGTAACCTCGAGAAAATATTTCCACCAGCACTTTTTGATGTTATGGAGCATCTTCCTATTCACCTCCCTAGAGAAGCAGCCCTTGGAGGACCTGTTCAGTACAGATGGATGTATCCTTTTGAGAGATATATGTTCCACCTAAAGAAAAGAGTTAAAAATCTTGCCAGGGTTGAAGGTTCAATCGTCGCACAAAGTATTAATGAAGAAACATCTAACTTTGCTAGCTACTATTTTCCATCGCAAGTGCAAACAAAAAATAGACGGCCTTCACGACATGATGATGGAGGAGAAAAACCAAGCTATCCAGTGTATGTGCCAGAAATATTTGCACAAATTGGACGTTTAAGTGGAAAAGGGAAGACACGACGCCTATCAGAGGATGAACACAATCACTTGCATTTGTATATTTTGACAAATTGCGATGACGTTTTGGAATATGAAAGGTACATTCAATTTAATTTTGTTTTTAGTTATTATTATAATTTATTGTTAATTTATTTTTTCATAATTAACAGGATATACATGGAACAAATACGTGTTCATTATTCAGATTACAGCGAGAATGAGTTGGCCGAACTTAAAAAAAGCGAATTTACAAAATGGTTGCATTTTTATGTTAGTGTTACCACAATTATGTAATTTTCAATAATAGTTTACTATATATATATATATATATATATATATATATTTATAATTTACTACATTCTATTATTTTGTAGGTTACTACATGTCCTTCTAGGGGCATAACGTTTCTCACGTGGTTAGTTGAGTTAGTGAGTGGTCCTACATTTACTGCAAAATCTTATCCAATGTACTGCACTCGTGGATATGCTTTTAAGAGTCATCGCGAAGGAAACTCACAAATAACTTGTAATTATGGTGTATCATCTCAATCGGGAGAAATTTTATACAATGGTATTCTTCGTGAAATATTAGAAGTTCACTATCCAGGAATGATTGATTTGAGGTGTATTATGTTCTATTGTGACTGGTATGACCCTGTCATGGGTCAACGTGAAGACGAATTCGGTGTTACATCTGGCCACTCTCGTAAGCGACATCGAAAATATGATCCTTTTATACTTACATCACAAGCGGACCAGGTTTGTTACATTCAATATCCTCGTGTGAGAAACAAGCAAGATCCTTAGATTACAGTGACCTCAATACATCCTAGAGGAATGGTATGTGATATTACCGAACAAGAGCCTATGCAACAATGCACAATTGGAAACTTAGGTTCAATAGAAACTTCTCTTGAAGTTAACCTTGTTGTTGATGATACCACGAACGAAGATTACAACGTGTTTCAAGATTTAGAAGAAGAGATTGGTTAGTTTGACGACCAAAATTCAGCAAATTCGGAATATTCATCAGATTCAGATTAAATTTGTGATAATAAGATTCTTTTTTCCATTATCTTTTTCTGATAAATAATTTGTGATAATAATGTTTTAGGATTGTGTACGTAGTTTCGTACAACTTCCTTTGTTTGGTTTGAAAACTCGTCTTGTTAAATTTGTGGGATTTACTGTTGTTGTCCTATTTGAATAATAGATAACCAATATGCATGTTATACAAAAGTTAAGAGTTATTTGATAAAATAAGTGAATTAGAAAATTATATATTATATTAATAATTATATGTTATTTTATTTAAAATTTATTTTATTTAAAAATTGATATACATATAATTATTTGAAATTTGTTAAAAATATCCTTATAGTATAAGTTTTATCTAACACATTAATATACATATAATTCGGATTATTGACTCTATATACCGACGGCTATCCGACGGACATTTTAATTCCATCGGATATCCGTCGGAAACTTATTTCAAATGGGGGCAGACCATGTGTCGATCATGCACGGTGTTGTAATAAATCCGATGGATTTCCGACGGATTTACGCGGTAAACGAAATTAAAAACACGGGGTTTCGCGAAAATTAACTAATGTACCGACGGATTCCCGACGGCAATTTCCGTCGGGCATATCGATTATAACCTACGACTTCTTCTTCTCCTCTCTCGCCGTTTCATGTTTCTCTTCACTTCTATCGATCACCGTTTCTCCTCCTCGCCAGTTCTTGTCGTCGCCGTTTCACGTTGTCAACATGTAAGTTTTTTAATCTATTATTACGATCGATTTTAGGCATTTACTAGGCAAAGTAGATTCGGTTTCGGTGATCTGTTAGGATGAACGTTTTAGAATCGGTTTTGGTGTAGTGCGTTCAATTAGGATAAGATAAGTTCAAAGCAAACTGTTAAAACACATGATTGTGGAATCAAAAATAGAAGTTTTCACGTTATCGAAGTCCCGTGAGAGAGAAAGGGCATTTAGCTGAATAAATCTATCAAAACCTTAATTTTTTCATATACTTTTTTCAAGCTTCAATCTGAAACTAATTAATATATATTTTTTATTCTTTACGGGAATATATTTTAGTTGGCAAAACTATACTGTTCATGTAATAACTTACTCTAAAATAGATCCATAATTCGGTTGACTTTAAAAGTAAATTTCAGCAGAAATTGATGTTTTGTAGTTATTGTGATTATGAGGAATGTTAGACTTAATTCAGAGTTGTTTGGATGAGATATCCATGGCCGTATGGTGTGTTTTTCATTGACTTAGTGGTCCTTATTTGTAACCTTGTGAGGTTACAACAGGATTGCAGCTCATAGTGGTGTACTTGAATGACATTTTATGAATTCACGAGTTAAAATTCATCGATGTTGCTAAAACAATACTAACTAGATCGAAAGTCAGGCGGATATGTAATCCTAGTGTTTGTTGTCAGGACAGTGTGTGTTAATTGTTTTATTTTTAGTAGTTAAGTAAACAGTTCATCGGGTTTAATATTTGAACAATGCGATTCAATGATATGTTTGGATATTTAAAATTTTTGGTAATTGTCACATTGTCCTCTTGCGGACTTTAAGCGGTATTTTAATAATAATTTTATCAATACAAATTACTTTTTTTACAAAATATCATAAGCATTATTAAAATTACAGGTTTATACTTAGTATTTAAAATTTAAATATTT